>SDEE01000420.1:0-42833 GCA_004126415.1 Candolleomyces aberdarensis | reverse complement strand
TTCCCTGCCAACACTTGCGCAACACCGCCCCCCCNAACACTGCCGCTCGAGCACTGCTTCAGTGCTTCTTCAGGACGATCCTCTCGACACAGAGTAATGAAGTCCGAGACTCCCTTGATCCGCCAATGCTGGAAATTAACATGGGCAGGCATCGGGAGCTGATGCAGACTGATACGTGCCGCTTGGATACGTACTGGGCGAATGTCGGGCTAATGCAGGCAACCTGTCGCACACACACTAGTCGGATAAGTACGTTTCTTGTTGTCTTGGCTCTCTGAACATGCAATTTAACAGCCGGAAGGAAGATTTCTCCACTGTCTTCTAGTACTTATCACCGGCTTCTCCCATTTGCCTCAAAGGTTGATGGAATAAGTGAAAGCTTTCGTCTCCCTGGCGATAGGTTTTATCACTGCCAGTACGGGCGGTGGTACGGCGCCCCCAGCGGTGTGTCCGGCAAGCCCCTAATGCCTCGTTTCACCTCTTGATAGCGGCAGTTCGGGTTTCGGGCTCGGGTCCCCTGCAAGTTTCGCTTGTCGTCTTCTGTCAATCATAAATATTCAGGGTAGAGAATGTTGCTGCATACTTCCTCTCGCTCGCCCTCTCTCTCTCTCGGTACTCTTTCTTCCCAACGCGTTCCGAGTCAGCTTCTTCCCCTTCCCTCGGGCTCAAGCCAAAGTCGATGTCCCCCTCGCGCAATTTCGACCCCTCGGCCAAATATGTTACCTCGTACCTCTTCAAGCCACGCACCCTAGCATGGATCCGGTTGTCCCTCGCCGTCCTCATCACCGGCGTCCTCATCTTCTGCATCATCTTCCAAGCCGTGGTCCTCAAGAACGCGCAGAAATTCCTCTCGTTCTTCACCAACCTTTCCTACTTTGGGCTATGTGGATATTTTTGGGCATCGGGACTCCAGACTTGGAAGTACTCGAGAGCGGTGCAGCGNTGAACGCCCTGGARTGCCTGNCACGGTCATCCCNTGCAGGGTTGGCCGTGGATATGGCAATATTTGCATGCGCTGCTGTATACGACGGTCGTTACTTTTCGTGAGTCTTTTTCTCTTCTATTAACTTCTTTGAAGCAGATTCTGACGGTGTTGCTACAGCGCTCGTCGTGACGATAGTATACTGGGGCCTCATCGCACCCTCGGAAGACCCATTCAAAGATTTCTTTGAAGGTATGCCCTTGACCGNNCTNNGAATAACGYGCTAGGAAAGACGCTGACYCTGCMYCAAAAAGCATTCTCGAACATCACCAAACACTCATTGAACGCCGCATTCGGACTCTTTGARCTCTTCTTCACAAACGCSGGRCCGCATCCTTGGCTGCACCTCCTCTGGACAATCGTCATCCTCGGGTTGTACGTCGCGACTGGGTACATCACCTTCGCCACACAGGGATTCTATCGTACGTCTACCAGTGTCCACTTTTTTTTTACCGTGAACCGACCCACTCACGATCTCGCAAACAGCTTATACGTTCCTCGACCCAAAGAACCTGAAAACCCTGCTTATCGCGCTGGGAGGTATCACCGCCTCTCAAATCATCCTCTTCATCCTCACATGGGGTATCATCAAAATCCGGGAAGCATTGGTGAGGAGGGGGAAAGCCAAAAAATCGAGAGAGGGAGGCGTCGTGCATGGGGACAAGGAGAAGCTGTTGGGTTTCTCCTCATAGTATTATAGTAGACAGCACGCACACCCTTGGACGTTTTGATACGCAGCCTCATGGACAAATTGTAACTTAAGCTGTAATCTAATGTAGTATACCCGTAGTATGTGTATAGAGACAGGATTTTTTGAGGTGCTAGTGATGAAATTTATATATGGCCTGAGCCTTCCCCGCCTACTGTGTCCGCGACGTACGTACGGTAGGACGTTTCGAATGAGTAATTATTCTGGGGTGGCCTGCGATTTGTATGTCCTATCGTGGGTCTTTATTTCAAGGCGGGAGTGCAGGGCTGGGATTTGGGGTGCTTATGTAGGCGTGAACATGCCACAACGTCTGAAATATGTAGCCCGCAATTTTGGCCTGGGTCTAACTGTAGTCAAGACTAAGCGTTAGGTGTGAATGTCTGTTCTACGCTCGGCACTTTCTGCGATTTGATCAAAGACCACTGAGAGTGCTCAAATAACTTGGGATAAGAAGTATCTCGATACGCGATAGCTTGGTATTTCTCGAACTGCAAATTTAAAGGGCTTGATCAATGAATCTGAATCTTTCGCGCAAATCTCCCCGTCAGTGTGTGTGTAAGTTTAGCCGAGTCGAACCTGCAAAAGGTAATCTACCCGCACGATTTTGATCTCATGTCAGGCTCAGCGCTCAACACAGAACTGTGCGGCCTTTCCTCAACTCTCATCAAGGCTTCGTTGCTACCACCACCCTTATGGTCCCCAAATACAAGAAAAAGACCGTCAAGTCCATTGTTGATGGTCTTGGCAACCTGTTCTCCTCCAAAAAGCGTCCCATGGCCAGAGACGAGCAAGATATAGCTCATGGTCTGCCGGGAGAGGAAGGTTCGCTAGGCCATGTTCATGCCCAACCACCGTTGGAGAAGCCTGCAGAGGGCTCGATCGTGGGTCCTGCGATCCAGGTCACCGCACCCGAGCATCTGTTGCCGTCCCATTCCAATACGGACCCATCCACGGGCTCAAGCGCCCACAGCAACTCATCGCCCATGCAGCATACCGCATCGATTTCTATGTTTGCAAATGCACAGAGGTTCAACGTGGAAAACATGATCAACGTCGGTTCCTCCCAAAATGTCCAAATCGGTCAGGGTAACCGGATAGATGGTATGTTCGCAATGTTGTCTTCAATGAACGATTCTCAACCCTTTGGTGTTTTGACTCGCAGGCTGGAAGATGCTGTTAGAGAATACAGCCTCTAACGCCCTCCATGACTCCGGGGCTCGATTCGACCCACCGAAATGCGATGAAGATACTCGCGTCGAGGTTATCCAGGAACTCATGGATTGGATGCAAGATTGCGATGCTCCCCAGCGTTTGCTTTGCATGACGGGAGCAGCAGGAGCGGGAAAATCAGCGCTACAGCAAACGGTAGCTGAGCGTTGCTCAGGCTCCAATACCCTTGGCTCGGCATTCTTCTTCTCCGCGGGAGACCCCACTCGAAACGACTTAACTCACATCGTACCGACTATTGCATGTCAAATAGGCCTCCACAACTCAGCCTTGCAAAATGCCATTGCCAAGGCCGTTGAGAAAGACCCCCTTATCTTCGGCAAAAAGATCAAGGTTCAGATGGACACACTCGTAGTCGCGCCCTTCAAACGCGTCTGTGCGAGCGGGGAACTGGACCGCGATAGCTTTCCTCACGCCATCCTGATCGACGGTCTCGACGAATGTTCTGGGGAAGAGAACCAATCGGAGCTCCTATTCACCATCAAACACTGTCTCCTCGACAACGATCTCCCTTTCCGCATCTTCCTCGCCAGCAGACCAGAATGGGCCATACGCAGCACGCTAGACCCGGACCCAGAGGGGTACCTCTACCAACTCGCATACCACATCAAGCTCAGTGACAAGTACGATGCGACGGCAGATATTCGTCGCTACTTGTGGAGAAGACTTCGAGATATCGGCAGGCGAAGTCGCGACCGCCGAGCACATTCTCATCTATGGCCAACGCAGAAGGACATCGAGAAGCTGGTGGCGGCAGCTTCAGGGCAGTTTATCTACGCTGCGACAGTGGTCAAATACGTGTCAGACCACCGCAGCTCGCCGGTGGATATACTACGGATAGTGGTGAACTGGACACCTGAAGCTCGTCCACAAACACGGCCATTTGAACGCCTCGATATACTTTACAGAAACATTCTTTCTACCGCGAAGGAAATGTACGAGGCCGTTGACACCAACAGAGGACGAGATTTTCTTCTCCTCTTCCGAGTCCATCAGATGAATGCTCTCAGGCCGTACGACGTGCGATGGAGATGGAGCACTGCCCTTTTCGATGAAATCATTGGACTTGAAGAGGGGGGGCATGAAGTCCTTTGTTCTGATCTCCACTCCCTTGTTTTCTTTCAATGGAGGGAGATGCGTTTCTACCACCGGTCGTTCTCGGAATTTTCGGACAGCGAGTTTCGTGCTCAGCATCTATTTGTTTCGGAAACGCAGGTTCGCAAATACGTTACGAAGTCCTGTCTTCAGAGGATACTCCAACGTGAAGATTTCTGGGATAAATGTGAGTCACCACCATTTATTCCGACCAAGTCACTGAGGTACTAATGCTCTTTTCGATCAGGGAGCTTTTCTAGAATACTCAAAACGCTGTTAGACTATTCTAAGCACCAAGCCACATATGTCGACCATGTTCGACTTATTGCTTTTACCCGCAATAACGGATGGAGAATAATTGACGAAAGACTCTCATCCCAACTTGAAGTAGATCGCTTAGATTGGGAGAGTGGCCAATTGCTTGACTTGGGACGCTTTACATTTCATGCTATCCAACGCCTCGATGTACGAACATCTCTTTTCATCAAGTCTCATTGAAATCTTGAACTAATCTTTGTTACATCTTTCCTCTCCAGGATGAGCTTCAAGAGCCCGAGTTAGCGGACATTGTGAAATCGTATTTTGATAAGTGGGAGAGAGCATATAAGAAATATGGCTTCACGATCACGAAATTTCGATTCCAAGCTCTCCATGTGGATGGTGCAGATTAGGGCCAGGGCGAAGAGGAGGTCTCCACCTCTTCCCATCCTCCCTAGTCCGCACGAAGATATGGGCGTCACGTATTTATCTTCCTTAAACTCATTCTACTCGTGTATGTGGTGTCAACTGTCGGTTTCTTGACAGTTACGTCCTAGTCATGCTCCACAAGTAAATGATAGCAGCTTAGTAGCCTTCGGAAACCTACAACAAATGCTACGATAAGCAAATATTACGACAACTATCAATTACCGTAAACACGGGCTCAAGAACGTAAATTTCAAAGTCAACAAGGAGAAAAGCAACTGCTCATATTAAAACCAGGCGCCGAATTGCGTGGGGGAGGTGGAAGAGCAAGAAGTTCATCTGGATCCCAGGTGTGAAAGGAATAGCGCAGCGTCTACCGATGAGCACAATGTACGGTGCTGCATTACACTCAGGTGAGCATGCATAAAAGGGCGCACAATGCATCCATACTCCCTACAAAGAATCCTCGAATCGAACACCTAACAGTCGTGAGCCAGACAAAGGTTGGAAAAAAGTACCACCTCCCAATCAACCCTTTCCTTCAAGTCCTACTTCAAATTTGATTCCAATCTTCACGGAGAATCCGGTAATTCACCGCTCAAACCACGTTCAGTTGACGGAATGTACGCAATTCTTTCTCACCACTGATCGCGTCATATACATTTTGGAAATCCCCTACAACTATTGTTTGTTCGTCGCCTTTGCCTTCGGCTTCCTAGGCTCCAATTGAGGCGTCCGAGGGAGCCAGTGCGTGTATAAAACGCGACTACCAAAGACAGTCATCAATGCGATTGCTGCCAGGGCCTTTCCGTGCTGAATAGAGACGGGAGATGAGGCAAGCAGGTGGAAGTCGGAGCTTTTGCTCGACGAGGAGAGCGAAGATTGGAAGAAGAGCTTCAATAGGCCTCCTGGAACGAGATTGAGTGGGAAATAAGCCCTCCCTAATTCACTGGGATCCAATGTGGGCAATGTGAAGATTTGACTATGAGTCGACGCGCCGAAGAGCAGGGCTAAACGATTGCATTAGAATCCATTTAGAATAGTAACAATAGGCCCTTCACACTCACCAGCTAGAGCACCTCCCCACACGTCAGCACTAGACCACAAGCCCGCATTGAGGATAGGAGGGGTAGAGAATCGCCATTCAGGCGAGAAGAGCGAGAAGGTGGCCAGCGAAATGCCTCCGGATGCTGAAGCCAACGCTCCTAGAAGCAAATGGCCAAAGGCTGTATTCATAGAACGGAAGGCAGGTGAGAGATTAGGGTGATCGAACAAGGCGATGGTTCCAGTGACCGAAATCGCCCTGAGGAGACTGTCAAGAGGAAAGAGGAAAGTATCCAGAATCTTGGGTACCAGGAGCTATTTTCATCGTAAGCATTAGAGTTTGAATCTGCCAGTTAGTTTTGAAAAAAATAATTGACGCACAGAGGGGAATAGGCTGAAGAAACCTGTCAATACCAGGTGGACACCGAGGTAATTGATATACGGTTGGAATGAATACGCCATGGGTGGTGGCAAACCGAGCATTACATGGGTGATTATTCCCCCCGCCCAGCAGGATATCAAGTATCCAGCAAGATATGGACCCCAAGGAAATTTCAAAGGTGATTTCCTCGAGAGGGACTGGTAGACCAAGGATATCCGAGCTGCGTGAAGAGTTGGTGCCCAGAGGTAGGGGAAATAGGTTGGGTGGACAACATTGGTCGTCAGGTAGTTCAGCCTGTTCGAGGTCCACACCAGGAGGCTATCCATCGTAGCTGGACAACGTCGGCGTCGTGGGGGAAGTAAAGGAAGGAGGTGCTTCGACGCGTCCGCCGTCATCGTGTTCAGCACCCACGGCTCGGAACGCTGCGTCCGTCTTTGCCGGTCCCGGGCCTTGAACTGGACCCCNTTCCACAACGATGAAGAGGGCTAATATCTTTATCCTGCGATATCCAGGCAAACTAGCTGGTGGGGCGTCCTTCTCATAGCCCACAACRTTAGGTTGAAACCGACAGCAATGGCGACCAAGGCGGACTCCCCCGGCACACCCTCAAGACTCGTTTCAGGTCGATACCCACCTCCTGGAACTGATACGGTAGCCGACCGTATTCGAGCACGAAGGGGAGCCAGAGGACTGACACCTCTTGATGCCAACTTGCTCCACTTCCCAGCCATGGCTGGAGGCTACAATGACCTGCTTGGGGCGTTGAGGACTGGAGGAAAGCTACCAGGGGACGTGCGAGAGCTAATGGTGCGTTGTTCTTTGGTCGAGAAGTGCTGCGTCCAGCTAAGAGAATGCAAAATAGATTCTGCGGATTGCTGCATTGAATAAAGCAGCATTCGAATGGATCCAACATGAGAAGATTGGACGAGCTGAAGGTCTGACGACTGGCCAGCTCTATGTGATCAGGGATACGGCGACGCCTCTGCCCCCGATGCCTGGGGTTCTGTCCTCATTGCAATCCATCGCCTTGCAGTTCACTGACGCTGTCACTCACGGGCTTAATTTCACGATTGAGCTCGGACAAAAGTACAAGGAAGAGTTGCGACGGTGGGGTGCTTCAGATGCGGAGGTTGAGGATCTCTACGTCGAAGCGTCTATGGTCGTCGCCGGATATAACATGGTATCCCGATTCCTCGTCGCCACAGACGTGAACGGACTCACGGGGAAAGAGGTCCCTTGGCCTCTTGAGCGGCACGAAGTAAGCGTCCTCTTCCTTATCTTTTACTATATTAAAACATCATCACATTCAGCACAACATTCAAGTCCCGTCCTACAAACCCGAATCCTCCACCCATTCGATCCACACCATAGCTCTGAAACAATCACCTGCGACCGAATGGCTCGTCTTCGCCAACTCCCTTCTGACAAATTGGCAAATGTGGAGCTGGGTCGTCCCCTACTTCCTCGATGGGGGTTTTAACTATGACTCTGCGGGTAACGACATCCGAGCGAACAGCAGACGCCCATACAACCTCATTCTCCACTCCCAGCGAGGACACGGCACTTCCGGTCTGCCTGCCAAACCTAGCGACGAAGATTCCAGACAAACCACGGTTCCGTTATTATCTCAAGACATACACCATCTCCTCACGTCTCCGGAGATTCGGGCCATCATCGACTCTGACGGTGTCTCAGCTGACCTGCTCAAACCCATTCATTCGATTATTGGCGTATCCCAGGGTGGTGCGGCGGCCCTAGCTTTCGCTGGTACTAATAACGGCAACACCAAAAGCGTTATTGCTTGTGACACTTCCGCAAAGACTCCCGGCGGCAACAAAGCCGCATGGGCAGAACGTGTCCGGCTTGTATATGGCGATGGGGACGTCTCGGACAGCAAGGGGCAGGATTACGCAGCGAGCGTGGGCATGAAGGCTCTCTCGGACGTCACAGTCCCTCGATGGTTCCCATCCGGATCTCCATTGTCAAGCGAAAGGGAAGCGTTTATGAAGGATATGGTATCAAAGACGGACGTACAGGGCTTCGTCGCAGGCGCAGAGGCCTTGGGTGACTTTGACCTTGTCTCTGGTCCACATCCGCTTTACGAGAGCCAAGTCGAGCATGTGTTGCTCCTTGCAGGCAGTTTAGACGGAGGAGGGAAAGTGGGTCAAGGGTTGAAGAAGCTCAAGGAGGAGTGGGTCCTCAAAGGAGCTACCCAAGGTCGAACGTCACCGATCGAGTATACAGAGATCCAGGGGTCTGGCCACTTACCCATGGTAGACCAGCCAGAGAGATTTTGTGAAGAGGTCGGAAAATGGTTGTCTGGCTTCTAATTTCTCATTCTATCAAGTCCCGAGTCCGTTCAATACGGACCAGTTAAGTAAAGCTGACAGACGTTTGTGTTACAATGCCAAGATAAATGTGAATTTAGTGTAAAATAGATGTACAAGTAGAATTGGATCAAGATGATGATGATGGGTATATCGAGATTAAGTCCAAAAAGCGTAAACTAGCAGGTAGAATTGGACCACTCATACATATATACTGTACACTGGAACCTGCCCTCATGATCAGAAAAAAAGCGCCCATACCAGACCCCACTCCCGTTCAAAGTGACGAAATAAGCTTTTCTAGCTCAGCAGAACGAGGCTTCAGCGTGCACTGGAAAGGCTTGGGGTGTCTTTGAACCCGATTGAATAGAAATGTTAGCAATAGTCTCCGGACCCATGAGGAAGGTAGAAACGAAAACTTACGACACCATGCTCGAAACAAACTCCTTCGTGGGTTCAATCTCCTTCCCATCCTCGCCTACAACCTTCTTGATCTCAAACGCGGCCAGAATAGATGCAATCGCGATGTAGAGCATCGAATAGGCCATATGCTTGCCCGGGCACACCCTACAAACGATAGGATCAGTAAGCAGCTCTCGACTCTCTCTCTCTCTCTCTCTCAAGTTCCGGTCAAAGTGCCAAGCACGCAAGAATAGAAGAAGGAATGAAGCCGCAGGAGAAAATGTCAAAAAAAGCATACCTTCTTCCAAACCCAAAAGCAGCTGATGGGTCGCGGACGCTGGGATCAAGCCTTGTGCCGTCTGCGGTGAGAAAACGCTCAGGTCGGAATTCGAGGGGATCCGGGTAGTCGTTCTTGTCGTGCAATATTGCCCTGGTTATGGAAATTGCCGAAGATGAGTAAAGTACGAAAAGACAGATAGATGGATAGAGATGGATAGATGAATCAAATCAATAAAAAACATTGAACCCTCAAGGTTCAACTGGGGTTGGAGAAGATCGAATTTTTTGAGACGTACCAGACGTTCCCTAGAACGATAGACCCCTTTGGGAGGAAATACCCATTGTATTCGTCGTTTTCGGATAGGTAGTGGGGTATGGCTGTTCCATGGGATGGATATCAGTACTAGTCTGAGGAGTACTGTATATCATAGAATACTACTCACCGAACGGAGTAACCGCGTGGTATCTACTCCATAGAGGTACCCGTCAGTCTTCCGAATAACCTCCCGGGCATCTGATTCGAGGATGCACGCACCTGAGAACCTCCTTAACAATCGCCGTGATATATGGAAGGGATGGCTCGTCTCCGAAACTGGGCAGCACGTTTTTGCCGAGGACACGGTCGAGCTCTTGTTGAGCTTTCTCCTGTATTTCAGGGTGACATATCATCATCAACATGAATGTGTTGATTGATGATACAGAGGTATCGGCACCACCTGTAGAGATTAACATCAGTGACTGTCATAAGCTGGACAGGACGGAGGATGTGTGATCTCACCGACGAAGAAATTCCCCGCAGTGTCCATGATCACCCTCTTCTGTGATTCTGTGTCTTTCGTTTCATCCATATTATTCAAGCACGCAGAAACAAACGACGGGCTCGCGTTGCCAGCAGCCTTCATCCCCATAACCATCAACCTATCGTGTGAAAGGAGTGATGCTATGAATCACTTACCATCGCCTTCTGGGCGTCAAAAAATGGCACCTCGACTAGCTTCGTGGCCCAAACGCGCCATTCTTCTGCCTTGCGCTTGAAAGAGGCACCTGGGAACCATGGCGGCACATGCTTCAAGACAGGGATGGAATCCACGAGCCATGTGGGAGCTGCGCCGGCGGCAAGTCCCTGCAACGCCTGTTCTGCGATTTCGATATATGGGTCGTTTAGGGGCTTGATATCAAGCCCATACGCAATGCTGATGGTAATTGCTCCGATGGCACTAGAAGGGTATACGTTTTCGTTTTGGGAATACAGAATGAAAGAGGTTTAGTCAGTCAACATACATGGTAAGTAGCCGGTTGATACGACTCGGAGAGAGTGTACATACTGTCGGATGTGCTCGATAAACTCTTCAGGGGTACGAAGAAGCTGTTTGAGCAGTTTGTGGACATGTTCGAGCTCCCGCGGTTGGTGGCTTGTGGTGTCCAGCGGGTGGAAGTGCTTTTGGAATAGACGTCTTCGCTCTTTCCACGGTTCACCGTACGGCATGAAGCCAAAGAGCCAGTCAAACTTAATCCTAAGTTAATTCGCTTTGAGTTGGCATGAACATTCAGCCATGTGTGCGCAGAGAACGTACAGTTCATTGATCATGACCGACGTGACCCTATAAGCCGTCACGAGTTAGGGGAAGAGCGCCCGCTGTGATCAATGACAATTGGCTCCATACCGGCTGGAGTACAGTGCCGACCGCTTGTCGAACAGGTCAGTGGCGACCTGGTGAGAGTTGACAATAATAATAGATTTGCCCGCGGCATCGACATGCAAGATATCCGAGTCTAGAGAGAGTAGCAAGCGACCAATGTCAGAGGAAGAGGCACTTGCTCAACAAGCGCAAGAACACGTACTGTATGCCTCACTCCACTGAGCGAACACCTCCCATTCGTAAGTCGTCGGCAGCTGGAACAAGTTTCCAACAAGCGGAAGTTTCTTCGGGCCCGGAGGCAGAGGAAGTCGAACCTTCTTCCTGTTCTGCCAACGATAGAATCCAAAGGTTAGAATGAGCCCGGTATAGAAGAAAAGTGCGGTATTCGAGACAGCCATAATCTTCCGAGGGAGAGGGAGAGTATGTGACCTATGTCAGGGTCTCGACCTGGGGTGGTTGGGGGAAAGCAAGCGTCCGCGGACAGAACATTAGCATTAGGGTTATATAAAACTGCGAAGAAGGACGTTTTTGGGAAAAGAAAGTGGCCAACAATCTCCGCTGATTTGGTCCATATGCGTGGGTAATACGGGCGCAGAATGGAATATCCAACACAGTTTTCGGGGGAGTCCGAGAGAGATGATGCCTCTTTGCGTAGGGATTAGCAGGCGGTCCGGCGGTGACAGATCAGAGTTACCGTGAAACCATCAGAATACATACCGTGATGTGCGGGTAAGATTTCGAAGAGCAAACCCAGGGTAGCGGGGCCTATGGAGCCATTTCCTGCGGTCCAGGGCACCACGACAAGTCTACAGCTCATAAAATCCACGGAACAACGCAGCGACTGTGCTGAAAGATTCTGGTGTGATAAGGAAGCACATGCTCTGCCGTTGGCCGTTCATGGCAGTTCGATCAGCGTAAATCATAGATATGTTGCTCTCGGGGCCAGCTCTGTTTGAGCGGCGTTTATGGATCAGGTGTTTCCGCCGGCAGACAAAGATTGGGAAAGCCATATGCAGGCTTATGCAGGATGGCCTCCAGGTGCTGGATGCAATGGGTGCTTTCCAGGCCCAATCTGACGCAGCGATTCGGAAGGCACGGATTGATGTTGGCCGTTCGTGTATCCGTATCGGAAATCTTGCTTGAAACGATAAACCAAAGACGGCCCGAAGAGTAGAGCCTAAACGTGTTTGCTTGCTCATTAACGTCATTACAGAAACTACGTAGTGGTGCTCACCAATCTCAATGAAGATGCACTCGTGTAAAGGAATTTGAATGAAAGACCAMTSAKSARKWWTYTGSYGRCSAMMRAAKWRGCCGTTRKSSGYWMWGSGSMSASYGGMRRCTGSMAGCKAACSAGMTRAYKAKMYGRKKAKAGTGSCCSAGYRCCTGTCTGGGATCCAGATATGAAAACTCCGGGGTTCGAGGGGGTGAAAAAATATTAAGGGGGCGAGGCGGCACCTAAACAMGTCATATTTCTCAATAGGCTTCACCTAATAATCGATAGGGATACTCCATGTCAAAGCTTAATCGGAAGAGGAAAGATTAACCAATGGAAATCAGACCTCAACGAGAAATGGAGACCCTGCMACACTTCCGACAAGAGGCTCCAGAGACTTTCCATCAGCCATCCAAACCGTTGCAACGCAACAAGGTGGAGAGCCCTCAAGCTTCAGGACTTGCTATGATGAGATCCAAAATTGCGTAGTAGAATCGACTTGAAATTTATTGACAGTACTGACACATCAATGCATCGCTATTTCCAGATTTCCCCGTACTCCTCGACATCTCTGCCTCGTRTGGCATCGTCRGCATTTTCCTCGTGCTGTAGTTGAGCAACGTATCGATTGGCTGCGTAAAATGTGACTAAACGTTGGTTGACACGTAAGTTTAATCAGTGGATCTCARTTCTGAAAAGAGAGGTGAAACGTACAAAGTTGTAAAATCCACATGAACAGGAAGAGGGCGAGGCAGACCCCCTGAGCAATGGGAGTCCTGTAACAAAGATCTTTGATGAACAGATCTTTTGGAGAGTCGGCRATAGATTCCAAACAGTGCATAAGGTCGCCCATGTAGTCCTCCTTTCGCGTATAACGGAAGAGGAAGTGGAGACAGATAGCTCCAGAGGCGATTTCAAACAAAATCTGTCCGAAGAGCATAGCACAGAACATGGACGCGACCTTGCGACTTCTATAAATAACGGAGTAAAGCCTGGAACGCCATGTAAGAAAYTCCACCGATGGCTGAACCCTGCSAGTYACGTACCCAAAAGCGCAAAAGAAGATGAGGACTGCGTATACGAAAAGGTGCATGATGACCGTCACCCTCTGGTACTCAGTAATGTGGTCGTCTAGACAAGAATTAGAGCACAGAATTGCGCAAAAATAAGTGCAGCACATACAGAGTTTGTTRTACAAAACGGATCCCATAAGCAAGGATGTCAATGACATCAGGGTGAGGAGAGTGGYGCAACCCAGCAACGCAAATCGTGACTGAATACATCCAAACGTGTGCCATTYCTTGACTTCGGGGGTAGGTTCGTAGTGGGCGATGGTCGGTGTCGATTCGAAAGAGACTGTGGAGGTATTCATGTTGCTTTGAGATCAACTCGAAGACGCAAGACCGGCTTGAAAATTAGGAGAAGAAAGCGCAGCTTTGCTTCTCGACAGACCAGGAGGTGGGTGGCAGACCAGCTGGCGAGACAGGAACGCTGTCCCTGGCGTTATATACAATCCGTGAAATCTCATGATACCAACATCATGACATTGATCTAGACATGATCATTGACAGAGTGATGGTTGTCAACAACGCGTCGCGTGGAGAATTTGCCAAACAAATGTACCCCTTCATTTGCCTTCGTTTGTACGGTCACGGTCACGTACGACGTTCAACTTGTACCCCATACACGACCTTGTAGACCCCTCAAGCCTCGTTCTACACCCTTTTGCCGGTATTTCGACATACAAACGCTCTGCGACGTGTAAGGTTTGGCTACCTAGAAGGTGCTGCTGGCTCTGACGTATTCGATCAGGCATTGTTTGCAGAGTCCTGTTGGGGACCACGAGCCAACCACGAGCCCATGATAAATACGCGTTGATCTAATTGGGAGCGCTCTGAACATCTCTATTGGCCTCTTGGAACAAAGGGAACTGCGCTATGTCGTCGAAACCACGACCTGCACCGTCAGAGTCGTCTTCTCGCCTTTCGCGATCAACCACGAGATCCTCGACTCTAGGCTCGTCTTTGTCTAGCCTCACAAAACCAAGGGCGAACTCAAATGCTTCCATGACCAGCGGAAACACTACCATTCGTGCCAGCACCCTCTCCACGTCAAGTTCGACCAATCGTCGTTCTCCCAATGCGACCCCTGTGCCTATGCCGTCATCTGCCGCGAAACGTATGTCAACGTCCATCCCAGCCTTGCAGAAGAGTGAAAGAAGAACTTCGGCTCCCCCTTCAACCTTCAACTCTAATTCAGTTCTAAAAGCTGCACCCGTCACCCCTTCCCCGCCTTCTCGCGTTATACGGTCGTCGACAACACCCTCTGTGACAGGGTCTTTAAGGACAACCCGTACGACCTCTATGTATGCTAAATCACCCTCGCAGCTCGCAAGCTCGGTTAATGAAGGAGATGACGCGATTACCTCCCCGATACGCCCACGGCCGAGGATCTCCTCCATGACTTCTCCTCGACTCGGGCAGGCAAGCGCTTCCCCCAGCAAATCCCTCCACAAAACCCCTTCCAAGCCTTCTCTTCTCTCAGCTTCCACCGACTCCCCCGTATTTAGCTTCACATCTCCCAGTCCAAAGGCAAAACTGAAGAGTAATAATCAAGGCCTAGTGTCTTCTAATCACACTACCCCTTCGAAGATAAACCAAAGCAACTCGTCTACACCTTTGAAAAAGGGTGCAACGCCCAAATCCACCACGCCAGCAAAAACACCCACCAAGGGAGCTGTACGTTCCCATACGTCACCCCGCGACTCCGAGAGGTTTAGGTCGAATTCTTTGCTCGACGAGAGCTTCGATATGTTCAGCGGTCTGGGAGGGCAAGTGAACACCGTGGGCACCAGGACGGCTGTCGCGACCGATGACGGCTTCAAGGACGGTTTCTGGGACGCAGATGATATGACCATGGAGATGGTGACCGACATCAACGACGGAGATATCGACGAGGATGTAAGTCGCTCTTCTTTCTTTTTCTATCCCGTCCGTCGATCCCATTGCTGATTTCATTCTCGTTCTAGATGGCCAAAGCACTGGCGGAGGTCATGACCCTGCACACCAATAAGATTTTGCACTACAAACGCCTCCTCGAAAGGGCCCAAGCCTCGACCGCCGCACAACTCCATGCTTTGCAGGTTGAAATTCGGATGCTCCGGAATAACGCTTCGGTGTCCGAGCCCCCACCCGCTTACCAGATACTGGGTGCAGATCCTGATGGGCTGTGCGTTTGCGGTGGGAAGAAGCGCAAAGGCTACTGGGCGGGATATCGGGACGACCACGAAGAGGAAGACGATGATACGGTTAACTTGCTGAGCGCTATCAAGGGCGATGGGAAGGGCACGTTTAGCGAGGTCGAGGTGAGAAAGGCTTTACGTGGCCTCTCCAGAGAGGAGCGCATGAGACTGTAAGTGAAATTCTTCATATAACTTTGACATCGTTCTGATGAACATCAAAGGATCGCTATCATCCTAGACTGTGAGTCCTGTTCACAGACCTCCGATGGTATTATACTGATATTTTTGACTGTCAACTAGCATGTTTGCCTGGTGACATCCGATTGCAAATCCTCCTGCTCGAGAAGTATTTGAAGTCGACCTATGATATCCTCGGATGTTTGGCTCCAGACCTCGCTTTCCGCATCCTCAAATACCTGACCGTCAAAGAACTGCTAGCAGTAGAGCCCGTAAGTCAAATCCTCGGTCTATATCTCTCCTCGCCTGATCTTTTTACTCGCGAACAGGTGTCGAAAAAATGGCAGGGAATGGTCCACCATCCCGGTCTCTGGAGGTATCACTGTCTCCGGATCACAGCCCACGACCCTTCTCCTGTCAAACCACCGAAGATGCCTGAAGGATGGTACGCACCCTCATAAAGCTCGCCGTTGCGCTTATAATCCAAACTAATCTGTGCGCAGGGAGCCCTTGTACCGCAGCCTCCACCATCGAGAATCTAACTTCCACAATGCCTTACCGCAATCGGTTAGGCTCCTCACTGGCCATACAACCTTTTGCACAACTCTGCTCCTTCGCGGCAAGAGGCTTATTAGTGGAAGCTACGATGAGACTATCCGGTTCTGGGATATCGAAACGGGTGAAATGAAGAAGTGTCTGCCTGTCAAGAAGCCTGTTTCGTGCGTTGATTTTCTTGCTGAGGAAGGTGAGCCTGTCAACCGTTACCCTCAACCTTGCCATTCGTTTCTGACCGGAACTTCGTGTACAGAGGTTTTCGTTGTTGGGTTCCATGATGTTGGGTACGCGTCTCTCCCACTGCCCACTTGTTCTGCCGCTGACATGGTTGTTTTTGTAGGCGTGTGCACCTGTTCTCCTCGGTCACGTTCACTCCACTTCAACAACTCGCCGGACACCTGAACGGAATTCGAGCTGTAGCACTCAGCTCCAAGAACCTCGTCTCTGCAGGAGCCGACAAGGCTCTCGTCTGCTGGGATTGGCGAGCGGGTACCAAGATTGTACGATTCGGTCAGCAAACGACTGTGAACATCGGTGTCCAATTGGTCGCTGGCTCCGAAGAGGAGGGCGAACGTGTTGTCGGTGTGACAATTGACGGTATTGTCCGGGTGTTCTCTATCAGTGAGTGGCCTTCCTTCCTGTTACATAGTGGAAGTATCTCACAACCTGGTTGCAGAGAGGAGAGAAATGGTCTCGCAGTTCAGACTTTCCGAGCTGGGAGCAGGCGATCCTGTGTTGAACGCGAAACTCTTCAACGTTGGTGCAGCGCCGAACAACCAGCTGCAATGGTTCGCGGCTAAAGGGACACAAATGACTGTACGTCAACTTTCCGTCATTTAGTATACCTTTCTAACCAAGCTCGACATAGTGCGCCACGAAGTCTGTGATCATGCACCTGCAATGGCAAGAAGGCGAAGTGAAGCCTACGACCGTCCAGTCGCCCGTCAGTCTGTCGGCCAGCCAAGGTCCACCTTCTGTTGCCTCTCGCAGGCGCACAGGTTCCTCCCTCGGACAATCCACCTCCTCCATCTCCACCCCTGGCAGACGAAGCTCCCTCGCCATTTCTGTCAATGGTCCACCTGCCCTCAAGGGACGCATGAGTCTCAATGTCAGCCATAGCGGTGCTCGGTCTCCTCTTAGCCCTTCCTCAAGAGGCGGAACACCAGCGCCACCGACGTTCTCGGTTAGATTCGGACAGGCAGCGATTTTGACTGCCCCGCCCAAGCTCGTGGCGATTGTCGACACTCCGGACATTGCGGTTGGCGCGGTGGACCCGTTGAAGAGGCGGGTAGTTACCGCAACGAGGTTTAGTTCTCGAGCTGGGGCTGATCGAAGGGTACGTCTCGTCTCATCTTCTCTTTCTTTCGCAAGAGGAAGGAAGGATCGACTGACATACTATTTTCATTAGATCTTCTTGACGACGCATAGAGATAAGGACCAAGGGCCCTCCGCCGAGTCTGAAGCCTCCAATAGTAACGGCGACCAAAATCCCGATGACCCAGATGCAGACCTCAAGGCCATCCTCTCGCCCATTTCTGCAGCGGCCCCAGAGCCGAAAGTCGAGATTAACACGGAAGTGGTGGAGATGACCGGTGCATGGGCAGCGTTGAGCGGCCCCAACATTCCGCCTGCTGTAAAGGGGTTGCGCGGACACCTTCCAAGCAAGTTTGCGGGTATGGCGACCCCCGAGAAGAACCCCATGTCGATGCAATTGAGCCATGAAGAGGTCGTCGTTGGATGTGCGGACGGGACTATCTAGTGAGCGGTGCTCGTTTGCTTTTTCTGTTACGTTGACTGACTGGTCTTACAGCGTTATGAACTTCCTGGGTTATGACTACAAGAAACAGGCAGCTCCGCCAGCTGAGAATGGTGACGACGACTTGGGGCAGGATAAGGAGTAGTGGCGGATGGACATGCTTGTGATCACACTAGAATAATACCCTCTGTTGCGTTCGTTCTGCCAATAGGGTAATCTCATTTGGATTTGTCGTTCTTCTGTGCGTCCTTGATACGTTCTGTACATAGTTCAAGCTAAAACAACTAGAGAACCTTGCTATTGACCACACGATGATTGTACACACTAGATTTCCAAGGCTCGGAGCAAAGCTCATGTACAATTGAAAGATACTAGACGCCATTTGCCACACCAGCAAGCATAGGCCGCAACTACTCACACCATCGGGCGGAGCATCGGCCAGCTCCTGGTCATGCGACAGAAGATCTGATTAAATAGACACCTCCTCCTCGTCGTACCAATCTCTTCGCGAAGAAGAGTGNATTCAGGCCCNAAAAAATTCTCGAGATCRAGTYTCARCATTCSATARGAACTATCCTTTTGCTCAAATCCGCTGCGACATCAACAAGATGTGCCATAGAATATTGAGCAAAGGGAAGAGCCCATAAAGGAGGGGATCCCCTGACGACACAAGCCGGTAGTGCGGTAGCGAGGTCATCGTGTCCCTGGGTTGCAAGCAGAGCCCRARGAACTGGGGCGGCAAAAATTAGATAACCATAAATGAGGTCGGTGACCTCATAATAGTGGTTAAACTATTAAGAACAGATACTACACTTGATCTAAGCCAAAAGGCCAGAGTGGTAAGGAACCAAGATGGGTGTGGGCAAGCTTATATACTGGCGGAAAGCGCGCACGGACCATGCTGTGCTGTTGACAGCCGAAAGGATGGAGAAAAAATACAGGTAAATAAAAAAGCCCCGGAGTTCGGACTTCCGACTGGGTTAAGCGAGTGGTTCCGATCTTCTTTTCCAACATCTACCTTCTCAACACAAAGAACCCTATTTGCAGTATGGGGATGGCTTTGACCCTGTACCTATACAGTCAGTGCATTCGCATTTAGGAGGTTCTCCGAAATATTCTGAGTTCCGTAACGTCATAAAGAAGCTCGGTCACAGGTGCAAATTTAACTTCCGGAAGATGGAATACAGAGTCTGCCGTGAAGCTCGAACAGACGGCAAGCGTGACTCCTCCGGCTTGCGGCGGTCATATCTTCATACCCTGCGGCGGACTGCGGTGAGCTACTGTCTAGTCATGAAACGACCTCCAGGCTCCAGCTTACGATGCTCCAATCTCGAAGGTATGAAACATTTTGTAATGTACTTGACCGGAATCATTGCGACTATTCGCACCGTTGCCTACATCAAGCCTTCTCTCTCGTATCAGCAACGNCGAACAAATACCGGAGGCCNAGCGCAGCTTCTCGTGTCCTCGTGGTATGATTTAACTATTCCTATCTGGTCTCCAACTTTTCGCCGAAGCCTGATGAATGGTTGCTTGAGAAGCTTGCCGCGGGTTCGCATGTGGTTCATGGACGGGGCCACGAAAACCTTACTTCATTGCTGACGACTCTTTCTCCCGACCATGAACCACCTTTGGCAATACTTCAAGGCATTGCTGCCATCCCATCGACGCTCTCACCGCAAAGAGTTAACTCTGCGCTTTCTGGATCTTCCTGAAGACCTGGTTCACGAAATCGTGCAACACCTCGATGTTCGCTCCCTCTGCAACCTGTCGCTAGCATGCACTCCCCTCTACCATCGTTTGTTGCCTTCTCACCTTCACAAATTGGGTCTCGAATACCCATTTACCGAAATCCACCTTGACGGCGAGAACTGCACCTCAGCCCTTCCTGCCCTGCGGCTTCTCCGATACGACATCCCCATCAAGACGTTCACTTGGCGTGCAGGATCGAATCCTAGGACCCTAGTGGCAGAAGTCAAACAACTCCAGCGGTTGATTGCTCGCGTCTCGACCATCGAATACTTCGAACTCGACTTCACAAACAACTGGCCAACCAACGAATTTCGGTACAGCCACGAAAACGGGTATTGGGCCTGGATCAGGCTCTTCACGAACCTGCTACACGTAGTGGCGCAACGCTGCCACTTTGTGGTAATCACGAACCATTACCAGGTTCTCGTCCCATGGGTATCCTTCATCGGTGGCGTCCCATATAACCTCGACTCCTCGCTTCTAGAACAGAGGCGTGCAGAGTGGCGGCAAGAGTTAAAGCCTCAATTTCGGAGGTTGCACCCCTCGTCATCAAAAATATCGTTGCTCCACCCCGATAATACGACGGCCCAGTCTGCGTTTCCCCAACCCTTCCCGCCAGAGAAGACCACTACGGTCTACGCCACCCGGAGGCTAATCATCAACGACCCCGGCCTCTTCCAGCGCTCACTCTTTGGGGAGTGGGTCTTGGAATGGGTCAATAGCATGCCCCTCACCCATCTCGTCATACACCAGGGCCGCATGCGCCTCCCCCTCCTCCGCCAACTCCAACTCCCTCATCTTACCAGCCTCACCATCTCCCACGGATACGGATTGCGGACGTCGGATCTCGTACAGGTGTTGCAAAACAACCCTTCGCTCACCTCCGTCGAGTTTCTCGACACCAAACTGGACGTCTCAAGTGCGATTGTCATGGTGAAGAAACGGAAACACTTCAAGCCAACAACGCATATTGGGTTATCGGTGGAGCGGATGAAGGGTACAGTGGGTTTCCTGAGAGGGATGCTCGACCTCGAGCTGTCGTTCCTCCGTCTGAGCACGATTGTGTTGCAGGTCCGGGGAGACGGCTCAGCAGAGCATGCCCAGATGCAGCGGCTGTATCGCTCGCTAGCGTGGGGCGGGCGGGCTAACCTAACACGCCTGGTGTTCGAGTTCCCGGCGCCGTGCGAGAAGCGAGGGGCGGTGAGGTTGGAGAATTGGTTGATGGAGGCCACGGACCAGCTCGAAGACGACTGCGAGCATGGCGGTATGGGGGAGGTTATGGCGAAGTTGGTGCATATTAGAGCGGTCGAACTTTCGTTCCTTCCGACGGGAAGGTATCAGAGTCTGTTGGGTGCAGACTCTAACGCAGCTGGTTCTTCCGACTGTGCGCGGGCTGGGGATTTGGGCCAGCTTCTTGCGAAATGGGCTTCCATGTTTCCTGCCCTTTCGGAAATTAATTTCACCTGCGTGTTTGCAGGTGATACGGACACGACTCAGAACATTGTGCAGTGTTTGCTTTCATCGTCTCCAAGGCTTTCTRTTGGAGTTGACGGAGTAATATGGCGTAGTGGATGTGGACGGTTGTAATATCACATAGCTGCGGGAAAAYGCATGAAACTCATTTATTGCAGCGACCTCTTCGGATAATCTTTGGGGACGAAAAATCATACCTATGAGYCCTTGCAAAGTACCTTGCCATCGAAGAACCAGGATGATGTGAGTAATTGGAGCTGAGTGTATCTGTACCGCTTTCTTTGAGGTCTCCTATCTTCGGGAGACCTCATAAAATTATCCATGGTATATGCGATGAACTTGCAATCTCTGAATTGAGCGCCCGAAATGGGAGATTAGTCGGCAGCGCCTGATTTGAAACTCAGCACTCCCCAAAAAGGTGAAAGAGCACGATCGTGGGAGATCTTCGGATGCGTATACATTTTCAAGCCGGCTGGTAAAACGTGTAACCCTCATTCAACTTTTCAAGTCACCTCCAACGTCACGATCATGCCTTCCACTCCTTCTTGTGGTTGCGCGTCCTCGGCAGGTCTGCCCCAAGAAATGGTAGATGTAGTTATAGACCACGTAGCTTCCGACACCCGCACCTTGAAAAAGCTGGGTCAAGTGTGCCGGGCCTGGTATCCGCGAACTAGGAGACATCTTTTCCAAGAGATTGTCTTCCACCCGGGGCGAAGTGACCGGTATTTTGCTGGACTAGGGGACTTGATCGAGAAAAAYCCACTTCTAGAACGATGCATTGAACGTTTAGGTGTGGAGTTTCAGTGGGATGCTGACCCCAGTTGGCTCAACAACACCTTCATTATTTCTCTCCTACCACTCCTCACTTCTTTGAAAAAGGTGTCCATACACGGGCCTCTCTTCCACTTTCTGAAATGGCCCACACTTCACCCAGCCGTCCAGATCGCGTTTCACAAGCTTTTCGCCCAGCCCCGTGTCGTCTCGCTCGCCCTGGATCGCGTTTTCGACATTGACATTGCTGCATTCAGTCAATTTCACCATCTCGAGGAGCTCACCCTCCGGAATGTGCGTCTCACAGATGGGAGACCCTCACAAAGTGGTGCTTGCTTTCCCCTGCAACCAAGCTCCCAACTCGAAACCCCGACAGGATCCCTCAGGTCTCTCAGCGCCACCGATTCAGGGGCATTCTTGGCCGAAGCTCTCTTCGTATGTACAGCAAGCTCAGGGGCGACCTTCAACNTTCGTAACATAACGCAACTCGATCTGCGTTTCCAAGAGTTCGACAAGGATTTCCCAAGTACATGCGCATCCCTCATCAAAGCTTGCGGCCCGTCTCTCGAAACGTACAAAGCCTCTTTCCGCAGAGGCCCCCTCAACCATGCCTCCGTCTCGTCGGCTCTCCAGCTCCGTCGTTTCCCCCACTTGGCGTCCTTCACCCTAGTCGTGGACAACACTTCCCATGTCGGCCTGAATGGCTGCGAAATCATCCGCACCATCCTCGTTCCGGAGCTCGACCTCCTTCCTGGATCCGGCAGCCAAAGCTTTCTCAACTCGATCCATTTGAACATCAACACCCTCGACATCGGCAAAGTTGGCGTGACGGATAAAAAGGATCTATACGGTTTCTGCTCCGAGGAGGTTTGGAGTAGACTGGACGAAATCTTGGCTCGGCCTGAATTCCCGTTTCTGCGAGAATTGTCGATCTTATTTGATGTTTGTATGGAGGAGCTTCTCAGGCAAGATTTGGTCGATGTAAAGGAGCTGGTACTAGCCCGAATGCCCAACCTCCAGGAGAGAGGCATCGTAACCGTCTCAACTAGAGAAACAACTTTGAGCATGTATTGATGTAGCTCTAGAAACTGACCGATTCCTAATGGATGTTTGTTATGGTCGTTTTTTCTGGATGGTGTCCGTCCGCTTGCGAATTCCGCATTAGAGTACTTGGAGGCACTGTCCTGAAAATTTCTTATTATTCTCAGCTGCTCCCTTGATTTCTAGTATTCTACATTCAGTCAATGAGTATTGCGCATTATCCAGGAGATGGTTCTAGATCTTATTGGGCCTGCATCTGTGCTTATTGCCTGCTGGTCGGGAGAATAGCATCCATTGCTTAAGATGTCGACATCTCAGATTCGCTATCGCTTTGCCGTTCTTTCAAATCCCTCTCAAAGACACAGATTTACTCCTTCATTGGATACAGTTGAGTGGCAAGAATATAAATAAGTCTGGCCGAACGCGTGCTCTCTTCGTCTCTTCCCATTCTTTCTCCTCTTCTTCGAACAAAGCTGAGGGGGGTCCGCCCGACAACTCCGGCCATCAGACGGCCAAATCGATCGATTGCATTCAATAGACGCCCGGAATATTTTGCTTTCCTCCACGACTCATGTCTTCTCCATCGGCAACCGTCATCTTGTCTTCCCCAGAATACCCTAGCGCGAATGGTGAAGAAACAGCCACTTCAAGATCAATTGTTGGAGTCGCCCCAAGTTCGAGCTGCTATCACGACATCCGTCCAACGCCATACGGTGGACGAGGAGCTTTCGCCAGCAGATTTATACCAGAAAGCACAGTGATCTTGAAATGCGAAGGACCATACGCAAGTGTGGTGCTAAAGAAGTTCAGGAAGGAGGTGTGCGCGTGGTGCTTTGCCTGGGTGTTCGAGAGTACCAAGGGGAAGAAGGGGACGTGGAACATCCGATTGGACTCTTCCGCAAAGGAAAATGGGGGTTCTTCAGCGTGGACTCCCTGGTTTTGCGGTGGAGACTGTCGAGATGCTTGGATAAAGGCGTACTCAGTGGAGATCGACGGACTTTCGGACCATGGAGGTGCTCTGGTGGGATTGATGACTTCGCTCGACAAGACCCTGCTCAATTATCGCAATGCGAAAGCGAGAGCGAAGGCAAAGCAGAAAGCCACATCCTCTCCCTCAGAGGTGGACTCGAGCTCCAACCTAACCCATCCGTTTACGTTCTTGGACACTTGGAAAGCCGAGGACGTTTCTGAGGAGAGCGTTGACCGGTACTGGATATCTGCGGAAACCACGTTCACCCCACCGAGTCTGGGCAAGAGAGCGATGATTCTGGACCTTCTGGAGTCGTGGAATGACGCCTCTTCGGAAGACCCTACAGAGCTTTTGACAGAATTCGAGGGTGACTGTGCACGATTCGTCTTGGATGGCCTTGTACGACGTGCATTACAACAAACCAATACAGGCGACCTCGATCATGCGTCTGATGCGACACCCAGCCATGTTGGTACGCATTCGACCCTTCCCAACGAATCTGGGGCAATGGAAAATGTGAAACCCACTGGCCGTTGGTCGGATCTCCTCCAACTACAGAATAACGAGCTCGAACATGTGAAGAGCAAACCATACATGCTAGGCGTGTTCGTCAGGGTCTACGCTTTCCTCCGCCTCGTTGTTCTCTCCACGCTCGCAGCAGCCAACTCGACCAAGAAATCCCGGGCACAGAAGCGGCACGGAAGTGCGCAGGACCTAGTCGAAACTTCACTACCTAATCAAGATGCATTCCTTCAGACTCTCGCAAAGCTTCTCGAGACCTCAGAGAGTGTTCGTGCTGTCCTGGCCAGAGATCACGGGAACGTCTTTGGTATTTGGGAGAAAGGCTCACCCTCCGACTCCAATGGCCACGGAGGCGAGGATGACTCGAGTGATAGCGAGATGCTGGGGTGGGGCATGTATGTCTTTGGATCGTACTTCAACCACGGTTCGTTCTCGCTTCGAAACAGCCCGTTACCTATCTGCTTCCACTCACACCTTTCCTTCTTTAGATTGTACGCCGACGGTCCGAAAAATGCAACATGGGCGTTCGCTGTGCTTCACGGCTACTCGGGACATCGAACCAGGGGAGGAGTTGTGTATCAACTACATCGACATTTCCCAAACCAACGGAGTCGTGAAGAGGAACGAAGAGCTGAGTAAAGAGTGGTTCTTCGAATGCGGATGTGCTCGATGTGAGAGGGAGAGGAAGGAGCTGATTTAAGAGATGGATCTTATGGCCCACGTTTCCCTCTGTGCAGCTGGGTTAGGCATAGGCCGGGCACGACTCCTGCAGCAAGGAGTACTCTCCAAAAGGTCAGCGCCCATTTCAATTTTTCCGTCCGAAGAATTCGGCCCAACATCAATCGCGATTGGATTTGACTAGTTAATCTTTCCTGGCGGTCGGCCAGGTGGTTTACAGCCTGTACACATTGTTGGTAGTTCAAAATCAATTCAGCTGTACGGAAATTCCGAGGCCGGCCCTCTGTTGTCGGATTACTCGTTTTGCTGTTACAACAACAATTGTGGGTCCACAGCGCGGCGCAGCTGTCATAGATTGCCTCGTGCCATGAACTATCACAACATAAGTTCGCGAACTGGCAACAAATCGCGGACTTTACCTCGCCTTCAAACGTTCTGGTATCCAATGGGCAGAAATCGGGATCCAGATGACGCAGGTTTTTCCTATCTCCTGGGTCGTCACCTTCAACTGTATTATCAACGGTCCGAACGCCCCTATAGGCTCTTCCAAACGAACACTCGGAATGTCGCTGAACAATGCAGCCGATTTGAGTGTGATATATCAAAAGTAGGCTGACTGAGTCTCTCCTTTTCTACCCCACGTGTTCGAACCTTACTGGAAAAGTCAAAACAACGTTAAAACAGTGGTAAATGAGCGAGTTACAGCATGTGCGCATGTACATCACAGAACGTCCGTACTCCGTAGTTTGGACGACACGGTAGTCATCCATCCATAACATAAATTCTGTCATCCTTCTTGAATTCTACGAAACCACATATTCCCCCGTTCATTTGTCGCTGAGGGTTTTAAACATATAGGGATGTGATAAAAGAACGATTGCAACGTTGTACGGGTATCTGGCGGAAACGCGTCACAGGCTGGATGTCAAGAACAATTGAATTAGGCTTTACCCAGGATTGCGAGATGTTCTAGTGCGCTGGTGTCCTGGGACGACGTAAGATTTAGATTTCGTGTGCCCCTGAGTGCTGGAAAGATGGGACTGGACTTAAGCGGTGCGATAAGATACGATAACTGCTACCTATCGATAGAGATGTCATTCATTTCTCTTGCTAGGCGGTGCCATCCAGAACAAGGTTTGGGGAAATGAAGTTATACCGGTCCACCCGCATACGACATGGGTCTCGTCTGTACCAGAACTAAACGAGATGAAGTGTGCTCTGGGAGAGGGCCGAACTGGTTGGCCGAAATTTTGTCAGTCTCGGAATATAGGTATGGTGATATCACTGGACTCACCAAGCGACGCTTTCCTCACAGGCACTCGAATCGAACCCACGGTGACCAAAAATAGCCCAGAACGGAGTATATTACGCAGGCTACTGTGGAGACCTGCGCGCTTATGTGGCTGGGCGTTAAAGTATGACTGTTGACGATCTTCCGCATTTGACCGCATTCGGTTCCTATCGAATTCCGTACAGCTTGGTTTCCGCAGGATAAAGACAGGGTCGGGGAACCGACTAAGTGCTTCGCGGGGCTGAAAAGCTGTGGCAGCTCCCTCCGGAATGCGTGTCCAGTGTCCAGTTTGTCTAAACGATGACTGCTTGTTTGGATGTGGGAAAGAGGACAACAACATTCCAGGGAAACACGAGCCTTTCTGAATACCCATCCAAAGGAGAACGAACCACGAACTCCGGCTCGGGCGCATGTCCAAGATGAGACGTGACATCGTCGAGGTCCATTAAACTCTTTATGATCAGGGTAGTGGGGTGCCGAGCGACCAGCTGAACCACATCGACTATCAAGAGAGTTGAAATGAGGGTGAGTTTATCTGATAGAAACGATTCGACAGAGTCAGTCAAGCCTGAGCAAAGGGCGATATGGTTCCCTCGAAACCTTGTTCAATACAACAAGAAACGTGTTTTCCGCGTGTTCTCCTGAACCTTAATAAGGAGATGCCGAGGAAGTGGAGATGCCACCCGCTATATGGGTTAGTTCATGATTGTGCTGTAACTATGAACGTCACTAGAGGTACCTGGCCTACGGGTTCCGTGGACAAAGATTGGTGCTAGGCGGCCAGTGGATGAGAATGGAAGCTCAAGATGACATCCTGCGATTTGGGGGACCATGCAGTGGGATAAACACAGGTTCCGATAAAAACCTACGTCCGGGGGCCAGGCGGTATGCCTCAAAGGATATGTGAATTCGAAATACACGTCTGCCGCCTGTATGAGTATCTCAGAAGCAGAGTGAGTCAGTGTCACTCGATTCAATAGCTGGGAATACATCTACATCGCATTCAACAGACTGAACACGCGTCAATTCCAGAGAAGGCGAAGGTAGGACGCAGCTGGTGCGCACTGTTGGCGGCGGGGCCTGGACATACCCTGAATTCAGTTCTTGACATTATCTGACACCTCCACCAGCACCGTCTTCGCGTGAAAGAACCCAAATGAACGTTACCCCGCCTATGATTCTGTTGGGACGAAACACCCCATTAACCCAAAAGCACCCACCAATCCGGCGGAAATATGTCATCTCAAAACCTAAACGGCACACATCAGCCCCTCGGGCACGCTTTTCCTTTTTGATGATCCCTTCTTACTTGTCATAGGGGAGGACGACATGACGCCTATGCGCACTGAGCAGCACGACCTTGAGCCAAGTGCTGGTGATACCCTGAGCGGCGAGGCGGTCAGTAACCTTTGATAGACAGGAGAAGCTAGAGAAAGCAAGAAGCTCTTCAGCTCCACACAATTCAATTCGACTGGATCTCGGAACGAGAAGAGCTCGAAAAGCTCTTACTTCCCATCTGAAANGTCAATACACCGTATCTTTCCTTCGGCAAGCAACGTGTATTGGGCATGGCCCTGATTTCAAAAAAGCAAGAGGGCAGCATAGAAGGTACTAAAGAACCCGGCGCACCTTCATTAGGGCGATTCGATTGAATGCATGTCCGGTGATAGAGGTGTGCATAACTAGCCTCTCCGCATTGTGCGTTGAAAGGAAATCAAGCGCGGGTCTTGTGAGCTGGTTTGGCTTGTCATGTCAGAGGCTGAGACGACGAGCGCCGTGGTCTCGAGGACCTTCCCAGAGAGAAAGAATCAGGCTCTATTCAGGATGCGGACACGTTTTCGAGTTTTCTATGAGGGCAAGAATAACGTGAGAGAGCAATGGATCGCGAAGAAGCTGCAGAGAAAGGAAGGCCTTTCCGCGAAGGTTGGACATTACTGCTGCGAACGGCACAAAGAACTTGGATCTGCGGGCATGGAGGGAATAGATGATCGAGAGTGCGTGCGCAACATGATTGCTAGGCGAACCTTACATGTGAAATGAAACCCGTAGGTGAGGCATTAAGTGTCAATCCCCGTTTTACCTGTAATACAACAAATAAATTATGCCCGCCTCTCGAGGCTAGTAAAGTCTAAGGCGAACGCCGGTAGGTAGACGGTGGTTAGGATAGCAGACGAACTAGAGGTGTGATGCCTCCCCATAATACATGTCTACCCAGAGAACGTATGGTATATGGAATGTCGAGCTTCGTGTCGGCTTTTACTTGGCGCCAGTGATTGCACGGATGAGCTTTGCGGAAATGTGAAGGAAGAAAATGGAGGCGATGAATGACAGTGACAGAACGAGGACGATGAAAGGGTCACTACGAGGCTGTCTTAATTTTGACTTCGCAATATGTAGATTATGACATTACTCACATCCTGAGACCTGGAGAATCGTCGGTGTAAAGCTTCAGCATCGTGTTTGAGGAACCTCCAGCTCCTGCGGCTCTTGTTGAGTTAGGTTTGGCGACCTGCGAGCCAGCTGCCCTCCGCCTTTGCAGAAAAATCCAGATTAACGCTTTCTCTTCATCCTGGAGGATAATATGACATACCGAATCTGGGCAGAAGCGGGAAGAGAAGAGGTACGGCTAGGAGTTGGCCTCGATGAATCAGAGTCAGACTATAGCCGTTCTTTAGTATTCAACCTTCACCAGAGGTTCTATTGAGCTCACCATTTTCGTGAATTAAGGAAAAGGAGAGGATATGGAGGTTGATGAAGAGTTTGGAGTAAAGGTGCGCTGGCAGGATCACTCGAATTGATTGCAACGTAGCGGGTAGAGGCCGTGGGAACATTGAGACGTGTTTGGCCACGTTGGCTCCGATCCCAAATCCGAACAACCTCCGGCTTGTCCGCCGTCGTATCGTTGGACCACTCGAAACCTTTGCCACAGAGCTAGCTAAAGTATCTCTGGTCAAGTCTGAGAGGTATGCATGATGCGAAACCTCCTATTTAATCCTAGCTACTGCAAAGAAGCGCGCTCTGGTAACCTAGTCATGGGATTTANCCCGTTCGATCGAAGCTTGCTTTCAACCTCTATTATTACTCTGATAATATAGGTCCAACTCCACTACGTGACTAGGCTCCTCACGTTGCAACATCTTCTTTCTTTCCGCCAATCTACCCTATCGAATGTTTTCCAGTGAACGACTTTCCTGTGGCGTCTCGCACACCCACTCCTTGTCGATATGAAATATCCCAAAACGGAGGATCGTCCCTCCTTCTCGCCACATTCCTTCTATCTGGGCGATGATGCTACGCCAATCCTTGATTCTCCTTGCAATCGATAATTTAACTTCGTACGAGTTAATGCAACGGTAGCGTGGCCCGCTGACCTGGAAACTCGATAGTCCTTTATATCTCCTCAAGACTATTGTGGGGACCAAGTGGCGATATTCTCTCTATCCCATTCACTCGGCTTTTAGAACGCTTCGAGCTCGGCTTCTACATAAACGTGGTGCGCAGACTTTGCTCGTCATCATCTCGGACTAATGAGGTCTGACGTATCGTTCATTTATAAACAGAGTCTGGCTAATGTATAGACCGTCAGCCAGAATGTGATTACATTGGTCACTTTTTGGCTAGCTCAGTCGCGGTCCTTCGCCACTTTCCTCGGTAGGCAGCAACTTATCCGCACGAGCATGTCGGAGGTTTGTTAACTCACTGAATGGCGGAATGGAACAGATTACAAACGAAACTCGCATTCCAGAAGCTCTGGCCAGTGTATCTAATCGATCGGGAAGATAAGACCGGAACATCGGCATACGGACTAGGGGGTCCCAAGAAAGCCTTCACCCTCCGCCATCAAGGCCACCGACCTTATCACGAGGGCGCAGATGAGCTTTGCAAGGAAATATTGCGAATCGCGACAATGCGCGACAGCTGAAGCTTCTGATTGACAGTTATTGTCGGCACATTTTGCTCAGCTAAACACTCTTTTGTCGTAGAATGATGAGCTGAGGCCACATGAGGATCTCAATTAGATGGATTTGGTCGAATTTACGGCGCTTAACGGGCCTCGGACGACATGTCTTTGTTGTCAGGATCGGGAATGCTAGACGGAACGATTCCATGGATGTTACCGCGCGCGACAAGTCCTCCTCGCAACAGTGTCACGATTATTCAAAGTGGACTCAACCACCAAGAACATGCTGGAGTGTCTATCATCCCGCGATGCCTTGTTTTCAGGCCGCGAACAATTTAGACGTCTTGGACGTCGGAGGGTAATGGTCGCGAGAAGAGAAAGAGGCGACAGCTGACTGGAAAACAAAGCCTATTCTCCGCATTTGTTTGTCCATTTCTGATGGTGGCGAACAGACGTTCGACGCCTTCAATTCGCTTGGAAAGGCAGGTTCAGAACATGATTGTGGGCTTTGATGGGCGCGTCGCATCGTCCATTAAACCCTCTGATAGAAATCCGATATCGGGTGAATACAGCTGGGCACGAGTCCATATAACAGCATCAATCTCGCAAGCAGTGAGAGCACTGTCGGGGCTCGGAGTTCTAGTACTGTCCTTCTGAGATAAAAGCTCTATTTTGGTGAATTTCTCCATCACGTGTAGGATGGGGTCATGCGCCGTCGCTATGTTTGCCAAACCAAACAAAGGACTGCCATTTTGAATTCCTTCTTTCTCTCAAGCATCACCCACCTAGCTTTCTATCTTACCATGTTGACCTCCTCGCGACGGAAATCGAACGGGGCTACTGCGCATCGGTGAAGCCAGAGCCTTCGGGAATTTTGATTGCAGGAGGTCGGGTTGGGTAGTAGCTGGGTAGATTCAAGATGTCTTCAGATGACGCCGACGCGTTGACGATCACCTCATCAGCAGCCGTCGCGCTGAGCTTCGTTGCTTCTCTGAAAACAAGGATAAGTATGTATCAGATGCGATCGCCTTGACATTGGCCTCGTACACGTTGATAACGAAGTTTGTTCTGTGTTTTTATGGTTGGGAATGTAGGATCTGGGTTTCCCAGCCAGTCGACTACTAGCTCCAGTCGAGAACGTAAACTGAAGCTTGGAATTGCTTCGTGTACGAGTAAATGTCTTCTGTCGATTTTCACTCTTGCTGTCACTCATTCTTTTCACATTCATCGCCAGGTTTACCGAGAGCGTTGCAGCTTATCGCCGTCGAGACCGATTCATTCCAGACAAAGCTGGCTTTATGAATGCATTTCAGCAACCGTACGTACCTCGTCGCTCTCGCAGTCGATTGGCTGAAGAGCCATGCAAATGACCAGTAAGGTTTTAGCGCTGCTTGACAAGGTTGTCCATGAGGCCGCCCCGATCCGATTTCCGATTCAGGTTGGTCACGCGTCACTTTGTCCTTATACTGTCCTAATCAGGTCAGGAGGCAGCTCGATCTAGTTCAGTTCGAACTCAGGTCCACAGAGACTGGGAGGACCTCCAGCCGTCCGTCGAACCCGTCCTCGGATAGAATCGAGGCTTAATCTGCGAGGACCCTGTAGCTGTGTCACCAAGCCATCCTGGCTGGGATCTACCGCGAGGTGACAACAAGGCTCACTCACTCTTTCTATTCCGGTGGCGAGTCTCAGATTCATCAATCCCCTTCAAGGGACCTGGCCTAGACGACAGATTCTGTGATCACGAAGCCAGGGACCTCCGGTGACATACTAGTTCGATTCGGAAGGCTCGATTCCCCCTGCCTCTCCGAGTATGTGATATTCCACTCGCTTATTGCGGGGACCTCGTGCCCGTACTTATAACACCGCTGTAACATGCCGCCTGGAATATGTCAGGACTTCGTCCTTTCGCCCCCAACTCCCGACCTCACCATTTCCAAACGTCCCCGTCACACCATCCCGTTTCCCATCCCGTTCCCAACATTACTCTTGCACTCCACGCCGATATAGATACTTCAAGGCTGCGCCTCTCGTCCTGACCCACTCATAACTCCCCCTCTCCCCCTGCCAGGACCTTCCGTCCGCCCTTCGCCTCGTTACCTTATCCCTGCCAAGGATGCTCGCTGCTGGTCCCGGCTCTTGTTGTGACGTTTGCATTGAACCTTTTGGAACCGACGGTAAAACGCCATGTTCGATAACGTGTGGTCATGTCTTTTGCATGGAGTGCGTCGTTATCGTTCTTTGTTTCCACAAGCGTGACTGACACTCTATGTTCCTTTGGCATTAGCTGCCTTGACCGCATAACGCGGTCGAGTTGCCCCATTTGCAGAGGTTACTTTGACCCCAAGGCCGTAGTTAAACTTCACTTGGATTTGGATAGCGTGCAGGCGTCTCCCAAGGGGAACAACGCCAAGATCTCACCTGAAGACTTGGATGCCGCTCAAGACCTGCACCAGCGGGTTTCCAACATTGCTGAGCAGGGGTCTTCCGAAACCCAGGTGCGCGCGCTGATTTCCGACGTGAAGAAGTTCTTGCAGGATAAGCCCCGGAGTTCGGTACGCAATACTTACCCTCATCTTACGTGTTACGATTTAACACTTCGCCTCGTATTCACCAGTTCAAGGACCTGCGAACCCTTCACCGAATGGTTTCTTACCTATGTGAAGTGAAGACGGACCTTCGAGCTCGGAAACAAGCTGTCGATGGGCTGCAGAAGGAGAAGGTTGCGCTGCTAGAGGAGAAGGCGGAATTAAAGAAGAAAATTGAGGAGCACTTGGCCGAGCAGAAGAAGGAAACCCAGCGCGCCGTGAAGGTCGAGGTGGAGCTGCGAGATCATTGTACGAAGGCGCATGAAGCCTATACCCGCATGGTTGAGTAAGTTTTATATTTGGTCATCAGCGCCTGACATTGACCATCTTTGTTTACAGTCAAGTAAGTCTGCATCCCGAGTCACTGGAGCTTTCCGATATTCATTCGTTCCTCTCAGTACAACTACGTGGCGAAGGAGTGGATGAAGCTGAATGACGAAGTCAAGAGGCTTAGGCTCCTCACAACGTCCGAAGGTGTGACCCGGGCTTCTCCCTCCTCCGAATATCATCTACCTGCCCTCGAATTGGACCAAGACAAACTCGACGGAGTTGCCGTTCGATCTGAAAATTCGATTATCCTTGCCCCGCTCCCCCAGTACACGAATCGCCCTGATACCACCATGTCCCTATTCATGCCATTGCCGGAGGAAGATGAAGACGAGGAAGAAGAGGACGAGGACGAGGAATCCTCTGAAGAGTCTGACCCCGAACCCAGCGAAAAACACGTTCCCAGCCTCACAATGAAGTACGGTGCATCGAAAGTCGATCCCTCAGAGGTCAGCTGCGGTGCGATTGCCCACCCGTACTCCTGCGACTGCAAGGGAGTCTCCGTCTTTGAGCATTCTTCCAAGCATCCGGCTATTCAACCCGCTCAACCGGTTCGGCCTTCGGTTGCCAAACCTCTCAAGCCGGCCATTGTCAACGTTGACAGGCCTCTTCACAGTGCAGTAGCTCGCCCACGATACGATGTTCGCCGTGCTCGGTCGTATTCGAATCCCAGCCAAAGTTCGAGTCGCACCCAGTCGTCAAGCCGAAGTGCCTCGAGATCCCCTTCGCCTCCGGTACGCTCTCCACCTCCTCAGACGTTCCACGCTGCCTACACATCGCCTCTGGCAAATGACGCGAGAAACGTTCCTCATAGTCCTCCTCCCAGAGCTGCCGATAACGAGGGTCTGCGGTCTCGATTGCATAACCTCTTGTCGAATGAACCCTATGTTTCCACCTCTCCACCCAAGAGCTCGACTTTCTCTGCTTCCATTGCCTCCCGCGAAAGTCGATCTTCCGGAGAACGTTCTCAGTCTCCATCGAGATCTCCTTCCCCTCCAACGTCCTCCAATCTCCGCCGCCATTCTAGTCAAGCTCAGCGTCCCTACCAGTCCCAGCAGAACAATGCTGATCAGATCTCGAGGCTGCTAGCTTCGCATCAACCTGTCATCCCGGGGGGAGTCCAACCCCCGCTATCTACGTCGCCTAATGCTCGAACCAGCAGTGCCAGTGACGCAGCTCGAGCCCTCGAGCAGAGCAAGCGTGATCGGCGACTGGCGGATGAGGAAGAGCGCTATCGACGAAAGACTCGGACAGAGCGAGAGCGCAGCCAGCCAGAACGAGAAGTCGAGCGAACTCGGACTAGTCCGTCGTCTCAGGTCGCCTCTTCTGCTGTTCATCAACCTTCTGGGCCTGGAATGCATGCTGGCGGCCAGCTTCCAGGCGTGCCCCTTACGTCTCGATCATCGTTTAACAACGGATCCATGGCAAAGGCTGCCTATGCCCCTTCAAGTCAAGTTGTACCATATGGCTCTCGATATCCTAATGTAACGAACGGGAAGGTCATTCAACCTTCTCACCCCGGCATCTACTCCTCATGACGAACTTTTTCTTCCTGCCTTTTCTATCTTTTCACCATCTCCATTCATTCTCTCGAGACCTTCCTTATTGGCGTTCCACGCGACTTAGATTCTCTTGATGTTTGCTTTGCCTACTTCTCGGTCCAGCTATACCAGTGGGGGCGCGTTTTAGTTCGACATTCACTGCGCTTTATCCCGCTCCAATTTCATCGTTTCTCTTATGATTATTAGGTTTCCGATAACTTTCATCGTAGCTCTTCCTGGACCGTTGTACAGTACTTAATTATATCGTTCCGGTTACTATGTCGCATGCGCACTTCCATGTATTACTACTACTTCAATCTCTCATTTGCATTGGCGCAGGCCTTGCAGCATCGCCCATTCTCATATCATCATCGATAGTATCATATCATCGTCTACACTCCATGCTCCATGCAAGGGTGGGAATTAGCTTGGCTGGTCAAAGGTGTCATGTCACTGTCAGCCGTCTTATTACCGTTGTTTCGATTCTAGCTTACTTAAAGGGTGCGGGGTAATAGACGTTGACGCGGGAGATCATGATCATGAGTTCGACCGGGGGTGGCCATGTACTTGCGGCTCCAATTCCCAGAGACTGCCGTCCGGTTGTCAATCCGGCCTCTGAGCGATTCAATCCTGGAGATAAAGAACAGCCCACACTGCGCACATGGGTACCGACAGACCCTGCAGTTTCTCGGGGTTGGTTCTGATAACGCCATTATCAATCAGAATACATGGAAGATAGGGCAAAATACATTGCATGTGTTGGATAACGAACGGAGGAAGTGGCTCAGATGCTCAGATGCCTCAACATCGTTTCACTCCGGAATAACAAGGAAGGGGAGGGCGTTTCCCGAATCCCCTTTGGCTTCTGTGCTTAGTGTATCTTTAGACAGATTCAATCCTATCCTCCACCTTTGACCTCGTGTTCATGATCCGGACCAAGAGGGGAGAGCGTATTGTCAATTGCTGTGCACAGCGCGCTCGTCCGGACAGTAAACATAGCCGTTGTCGGAACCATCGCTGAGACTGGTTCATCAACGGCCACCGTACTGACACTGGTACACGCAAGAAGGAAATAACAGCGTCCGACGCCTGCGGCGTATATAGTACTTGGACTTGTGTGATTATGTGAACTCCCGGTGGCGACATGCGAATATGTTTGAATCCGTTAAGAGCAAAACGACGGAGTGGTAATGCATCGTTGATGACTTCATTATCGCCCTTCAAGCTCAACGGCGTTGTCCTTATCCGAGGGGTAACGATGTGGGGGCTGTTCTAACTCAATTATCAGCTGAACAGATGCAATTATTGGGGTGGAGGCACGTCGGTCTCACTCTCTTTAACTTTCAGGACTTACAAGTCGCCCAAGATAGGCCGGATCTTCTCCGAGCGGGCTGCAGGCAAGAGTGGGGTCACAACTCTGAAAAGCCTGAGCACTGGTTGTTGTTGAACTCGGTGCTTAGATATGCAAAGCTGAAAAGCCAAAGACAGGAAATAGACGAGAAACTTGCCCAAATTTCAGTCGGTAATGGGAGATGAATGCATGCATGCGCGTATATGAGGCGATTACAAATAACTACCCATATAGGATGAGAACAGCGGATGAAGGGAGAAGCGGACTGGCAGCTAAGTCCCCGGAGCGTCGAATGGGGTCAAGAAGTGCAGTGATTTAGGCCGGGCCCACAAACCTGAGCTGCTAAGAGCCAGAGCAAGAACTGCACCAGTAAGGTAAATGTAGTGCAATCAATCAGTGACCGCAGCTCCAACATAACAAAGACGGACGTACCAGTGCAACGAAGCACGAGAGGATCAGAATTTTGGTGTTCTTCCACCACATTTCACGTCTGACAGTCCGAGCCCCGCGTCTAAAGGCAGTCGCCTGACCGGCCATTACATCCGTCTTATCCACGAGCAACTCGATCCTCTCTCCCCGACTTAGTATCTGTTCGACGTTCTGCACCATGATGTCCTTCACTTGATTGAGCTCATTTTGCGCTCGTGTCAGCTCGTCCACAGGTGGTGCGGTATTGAACGTGTGCATCAACGAGGCGATCACAGGTCCAATGCTTCCTTGAAGTCCATACGCGGGCGTATCTTCCGACGAAGAAGACGACGATGACGGTGCAGAGATGAACTATGGAGGTTTGAGCATCAATGAATCACTGGCATGGATCCAAATTGGAGAAACGGCTAAACTTGCCTTTCTCTGAAGTTCTGTGAGGAAGGCGAAAGGCATTCTCCTACAGGAAGTCCATGAATACAATCTTTCCACGATTGACATTGAACATACCGCCCAGCTGCGTCATCTGCCATGACAAGGTATGTGAATCCACCTTCTGAGATGTAGTGGAAGAGATATTGTTCCCAAACATAGGTCAATTTGCTATAGTTCTCGTTTAGACAGGGCTCCGATAAGTGAAGGAGTCTCATGCCTGTTATTTGGCGGTATCTTGGATAATATCGTCTGCGTTGCTATCGGCACACACTGTCAACGTCTTCACCCGTTACAAACAGGGATATTCGGGCCCACCTTGCGAGAAATCCCGCTTCCCTGCTTTGTGTTCGGCAAGGATCGTGGACCCTCTGGCTACCAGAGCATGAATCTACTAAAATAAGAGTCATTCGACACATAGAAATGTTGTTAGAACATACCAAGGACATTATGGAAAGGAATTGAAAGAAGGACGGCAGTTGCACTCCGCACTGCATGACGATGACGCCGATGGTGGACCAGTTCCCACGATTCAACCTTGCCGGCGGCACATCGGCAAGTCGGCAATAGAGGTCAAACCTCCAAAAACCATTCTGAGAACGAGTAGGATCCATCACCACCGCTATGAACGATTTAAAAATATATTAAATTGGTTGCCTTGTGATATAAGAGTTTGACCAGAGTACCACGACACACTTTTATGGCTACTTTTCTTCACTTGCCATGGGATTTTTTCCAGCAACAATTCGGGGGAGTTAGACCATGTTGCGACGGTGGTCATTGAGGATCGATATAGCTAAAGTGATTAGGGCCAGATTTCTGGAGATCCCAGGTTCATTTACCGTCCCACACGAGAGGGACTGGCTCTGACCTGTCTAAAAGGTTACTTCACCAGCTGTAATCACAAAACTTACCAGAAGTGAGTGTTTCTTCTGGAGTCCAGGTCCCTCCGTTGCCTTCATTGTACATTCTTTGTCCCTAGTGACCTGCCTTCTGGCATTTTTATTGGCTCCTGAAAAACGAGTTCACCCTCCTCCGGAGCCAATGGTCGACTGGCCTGTAAAGACCAATGATTATGCCCGTCTCGCAGGGTCCTGGTATTCGGCGAGCACAGCATGCCTGATATGCTTCAGTCAACGGGTGTAGTACCTTCATTCGTCCCAGCCCAAGGGTCAACCTTACGGTGTCTGGATCACGAGAAATTCGAATTAGGGACGACCTTCATTGGCCAGTGGAGCCTCTCTATCTTCACCTTCGGGTAGACGATCGAGCTCCCCACGTTGACAGCAAAATCTATTTGACGGAGGGTGACGGACCAGGCATTTTTAATTCGCCAGTTTCCTGTAGCCACTGAGGCTGACATCGGAGTCGAGAACGCACAAAGATAGGCAATCCTTGAGGCAACCTCACCCTCCAGAAGCTTCCGAAAGCAAGAGCAAAACTCACTCTGCATACCGCAGCACAGCTCATAAAGGAAGCCCAACCCGCAAAGGTGTAAACAGGAACTCTTGTCATATCGAGTAGACCAGGGGAATTTCTGACAGAGGACTTCTCCTTTAGGGAAATCATCAACCAAGTCTATCTAATCCACACTCCGCCGCCTAAAGGTCGGAAGCATCACATTGGTAGGTATGTACGCCGCAGAGCAACGAACGAGGGTTCTCTGAGTTCCTGGAGATAACGACAGACGAAGAAGAAGAACACCATTCCTCGTTAGCCTGGTGGCTGCCTGCACACATCGATAAGGAATCTTTTTGTATGTCCACATGGGAAGTGTTTCAACCCAGACCACAAAAGATGCCTAGTCTCCTCATAGACACACCCCGGATTTCTTTGGAAACGCTAGAACTTGTCGTGATGGATAATCGCTTGTGGGTCCAGGATGGACCAACCATGTTACTCCATCACTTCTCAGCTTCTAGGAGAAGGCGGCATACTACCGAATCGTTTGGAGGTGCTCGCTTTCTACCATCCGATCACCTTGTGTACCTATCATCTTACCTCGTCGCGGGATTGGCGCCTCTGGCGAGAAGTGAGAAGGGTCAGGTGCCAGGAGGATCATATCACAGTCCCAAATCTATAGCGAAACCCACGATAGCGAAAACAGCTCGACAATTCTACGTATACAGAGATATAGCGCCAGTAGAATATACATCCAACCCATTTGAGATATAGAGATCCAGAGACATGAGAGAAAATCGTTCCAAAGTCGTTACAAAAGTGACCAGAGCAAAATCGTAAATGGAGACATGAGATAAGTGTTATCAAGAGGTAAGAAACCGAAGAGAATGAATCCATCCATCCATCCAGGAGGTAACTGTATTTAATCCCGTCATTTTGGTAACCGCGAATAACTAGCTGTAGTTCTCGTAGCTGAAAGAGCGGAGGAAGGATGCATTGGGTGTGACTGGCCTCGGAGCCGATATAGGCAGTCCCGCCGATCCACGTTGAGCGCCCAAATGATCTACGGGTGGAGGAGATTCAGCTAGCCCAGCTAGCCCAAGTGCGTTTCCCTGATATGGCACATCCGTGTGATATCCTAAATCGTTTTCGTACGTATCGTTTGCAGAATGAGGGGCCATCACGGAAGGATTAATGCTGTGAACGGCATTGAATGAGACGCGGCGCGTCCGCACGTTCGTTGGATTACTGCTATTGCTTGAGCTGTAATGGGTACCCGGAATCACAGCGGAAGTGGGAGCTTGTGAAGAGGAATGACGAGAGCGGTGCTGGCTGTCCCTTCGAGACCGACCACTGCGTGACGATCTCGCAACAGCCTCTGGAGTTATAGTGTTTGCTGTGCTTGCCGATTGTATACTCGGCGGACGGTGCTGATAAGGTAGAGTAGGATTCTGATAGTGGTCCGGTATTGCTAGCGTTTGAGTATGTCGAGTTCCATGTCCGGGGGCAGTGGCAGGGGCAGAAAGAGGGTAAGATGGCCGATGCTGCTCAATGGAGCCACCAGCGGTATGGCTCCGCTCGTGATTCCGTCTCCGTGTGCGGGATGTCCGATTTCCACGACCAGAATCGTCCACTTCAGGGTTCCGAGCAGGAGCAGTAACCTGCTCCGTTTCGGTTTCTTCATCAGTGCTTTCTGCTTGTGGAAGATCCTGAAGCGGGGTTGGCCTGCTCGGACTGCGATAAGGCTGGGCATTCAAGGGAATAGTAGGCTGTCTTGGTAGGGTTCTGAGGTTGAGCGAGTTGAAGCTGTTTTCGGACGCCTGAGATAACGAGGCCACGGTCCCCCAAGAGTCGGTAGTGCTTGTGCTGTGCCTGGAGCTCGGTGTTTGCATAACTTCCGCAGAATGGTCGAGTTCCTCCAGATGCGGTTGTAATGGCACTCTGGGAGTTGGCTGAGCGAGGGGCTGGATCGCCGCGTTTGGTTGTTGAGGAACACCTGGTTGCGATGGTGGTGGGACTGGGGCGACTGGGGTTGGTATGACGGGATGAGGGGGTATAGGCCCGCCTGTCCGCGGGCGGGACTCGGAAAATGTCCGCTGGCGCGAAGGGTTGTCAGGCATTGGGACATTTGGCTCATGCGTATGGCTATCGACATCTGCCGACGCTCGCTGACGATGCCGGGTCCGATGGTCTTGGGAATCTTCTCCACGGGACGACCCCTTTACAGCGGATGTCAGTGAAGCAGATTCCTCTGGCGAGACAGCTGGATCACTCCGACGAGAGCTTGAAGCCTGTGGCCCCTCTCTTTCTCTCTCCCGTCGACTTCGGTGCTCCCTCCGAGGTCTATCTGGTTCTCGTTCTCGTTCTCTTTCCCTTTCCCGGTCTCTCTGCTTCTCCTTTTCCCGCTCCCGGCGTCTTCTCGCCCGTCTCTCTTCCCTCTCTATATCGGATGCATACGCTCCAGCTTCGGGGTCACTGTCTCTTGCCCTACTTCCTGAGGGCATTCCTGAAGGTATAGCTCTTTGAATAGCCTGGAATCCCCGGTTGAATCCTTCGTTGAGACCATTCTGGAGTTCGGTAAGCATGGAGGCGGTTAAAGAGTAGGTGTCCACAGAGTCTCTCGCTGGATCATAACCCTTGTGTGGTAGGTCTGCTCGTCCATTCATATACGGAGGAACGGGGTCCGGTGGTTTGAAGGCATTGAACCCTCTCTCCCGGACCTCGGTTTCAGGGTCCGGTGGCATAAATTTCGATTTGGGGCTGGCGCCAGGGATGATGCCAGGTTTAGGCTTGGGGGCCTCCAGCGCCGTATGTGGTGGGCCATAAACTGAACGGCGGTTGTCGTATGCTGGCTCCGGGATATCCCTCCCCTTTCCCTTGCGATCCCGTTTCACCCCGTTCGATTCGTGAAGGACGTGAGTTCGGTTTTCGCGGTCATCTTCCGGATACAAGTTTCGTGGATGGACGTATGATACACCATTTGGGATCGACACGGAGGCCCGAGATGGAAGGAGCATGGATCTTCCGTCGTCATTGTACCAGGCATTGGGCCCAGTCGAGGAGTCGAAATTGCTATAGATGTTGAAATTCGTAGGTTGGGGTGGATGAGGCAATGGATTCTTCAGTTGCGTCCGCCTTTGCATTTCGTTACGGAGGTGGTCTATTTCGCCCTGAGCAGCTACAATCTAGTAGTCCGTAAGAATTTGAGCTAATGTGAATTCATGGCAAGAACGTACCTGTCTGTTAAAGCAAGGCTATCAGTACTTGTCACATCGATAATGAGAGCAAGACTTACGCTTGAAGCTCCTTCGTGCGCTCCAGCAAACTCGTCTCGATCGCCGCCGTTCGTTCCTTCTCGGCTTCTGCAGCTAAAGCCTTCTCGCGCTTTTCCTCCTTCAGAACGGTTATCTCTCGCTTGTCCTCAATGCCCATTTCCCGGAGCTTATGATACTTTTCAATTGCTACCCGAGCCTTCCGCAAAGGTTGAGCCTGGACGAAGTCAGACATGTGCAAAACCTCAACAGCTTCCAAGACTTACCGCGTCTTCATGTTTCTCCTCCAGCCATTTGTCAATTTCATCCAAAAGTTCCCGTCTGTGCTCCTCCGAGACCTCGAATGACATCGCCACCCGCTGCAGCAGATCACCTTCTCTGGGATCCTCTTCTCCGTCAGGCCGATCGACGTGCAACTTCTTCAAACGTGCGGGATCGAAATTCTTGCGACACATTGGACACTTTGGTGGAACGACCGACTCCAGGCATCTACAGACACGTTTAGTATGCCATGTGTCATCCTCCGCGACGACAGAGGAGGAGAAAGCAGCACTCACCGTTTGCAGAAAACATGCCCACATGGAATGGCGTATGGTGCCATCTCGGCCTCCCAGCTAAATCCCTCCAAGCAGACATCGCAACGACTTGAAGGATGTAGAACAAACATAATGCCGCCCCTTCTGACCCTAGGAAGGTCGAAGACAGAGGAAAAACTGTCCTTGGGGTTCGCTGGTACCCGGATATCCCCACATGCGCGTCGATGCTCGACACGAGGCGCGCGCTTGGCTCGAGAATGCCTCACGCTCCTGTCTTCTCCAGCGCTCTCTTCTCAGAAGCAGTAGACGAATTCTTGATATGGGCGACAAGACAGGCTGTTAGAATAGAAATGAAGATTAGGAGGGAAAGCCCATGCCCATGATGAGCGCCTTCCCACAACCTTGTTGCCTCGAGGAACAATTTGTTGATGAAACTGCCCTTTTTTGGCCTGGAAGAGCCGAGGATCATCACAGAGTTGCGCTTATTGTGACGGCTTCTCTGAGAACGAGATTCCATCGAACGCTCGGCACAAGAGCCTGAGGAAAGAAAAACAATGCGAAAAGGATGAAACAAATATTTTGGCACCCCAGGTGAGGAAAAAATTCATGTCTTACATCAACTTTGTAGGTTCGATACCGTTCGAATTTGGTTCACCTCTCATTCTAAAAGCACGCAGCCAGCGTATCCACAGGCATGATAGTTCTATTAGTTCAAGGCAGCCCTCAAGACTCCCCAGCCTGTTCGACTGGAAAGTTTCGTCAAATCATCATGTTGGACGCGCTCGCCGTGACTCAGCAATCTCATCACCGAGCCACATGTCCTCTGCTGCGAGCGCTCAGTAAGTGC
>SDEE01000042.1:0-142582 GCA_004126415.1 Candolleomyces aberdarensis | reverse complement strand
TCCTCAGAGAGATTGGGGTATCAAGCTAACTACCCAAAAATTAGAAAATCCAGCCCTAGAAAGTGTCTCTAAATACCAAATTCTTTGACTATGTCCACACAAACCATTCGCCAAAATGTATTGCTGAAGCTGTAAAATGAGTGGACACTTGAAAGCGCACTGCGTCGGAGTTTGAATCCCACTAGAATTGCGGAACCCCAAATCCATTGAACTATTAGCCTTTTTGTTCTCACCTATTCATGAGCCCTTCGTCACAGCTTGATTCGCGAGAGATGGGATCCGATCGTGAAAACACCCCATCTTCTTTCGGAATCGCTGTTACAGTCATTTGCAAAACAAGTTGCGCCGTTTTTTCGACTCTTTCGCCTTGTGCCTAACGATTCGCTGTTATTTGCCAGGTCCAGCAATTTAACATTCCGAGCGTCGCCACAAGTGCCAGTTTTTCGCGATCCTTACCACTGTCACCTTCTATATGACGAAAAGTGAGTTATGCGGAAACCCGTCCCACCAACCGAGATCCCATCTAATATCATCTTGCCACGCCTTGGCATGGCCCATCGTACTTGCGGAATTTTCCACGCTCTCTTTCTCATTCCTTTGTCCTGTTCTCCTCTTCGATCAGTATTGTAGTCGATCGAATCTCAATTCAATGCTTTCATCACAGCCTTCGACGCTCAGCGGCAGATTGCACTATCGAGTTCCTGTTCTTGGCCTCTTTTACCCTGTGTCTCCCTGCTCCGTGTAGAACAGCAGCCAAAGGCTGTCTCCCCCTCGAACCGTGGAAGAGAACTATCAACGGTGTCGACGAATACTGGTGCTTCTGCAAAAGCTTAGGCGGGGGCACTTTGCAGAGTCTCCAAGAGGACGAACTACCAGCACAATCCTCATTGGACACAAGATATGTTGTTGGAGGAGAAGGGAGCAGGGAAGCAGAGGTTGATTTGAATAGCTGCGAGATGGGGGTAGAAATACACGGTGCACGTAATTCTTCTATATAACGTATTTTTCATTCCTTTCATGATCTTTTATTAGGACCCTCCAAACCCTCCGACTCATCCAAGTGCCGTGTAAGATCCAAGGACCCGGCTCCTCCAAGGACACGGAACAGCTTTCCGAGGAAGTACCAATTGATAGTCTCCATTCCATGCTGGAATGGCTCATCATAATGTTCGAGCTTTTACGCTCCCTTTGGCACGCCGACTTCCTGGTAGCCGACTATTCGAATCACTCTGCAATTTATTGACACAATCAAGCAAACACGTCACAAGGATACCAACATCTTTCTTGTGAAATTTGTGGAGTCTCTCAAGAGTCTGCTGTAGGAGCTACTTGATGTCGACAAGGATCCGTACCTTCGCTTCTCTGTGGACTTGTTTCTTTTGACTGTCAACGGTGCCAAGTCTCAGTACACCATGGCTCGAGATGCGATTCTTCGCCCCTACACAGACCCAGCCTCAGGGTATCCTTACATTTTTAGAATGCGAAACTGTCGTTTGCAGGCTCACTGTAGTCATCCCCATTGTCACACCATGTTCCCGAACTATTGGATAGTCTACACTGGACCGTACTTGCATCGGAAGATCGGTATGAGTCTAAGCTCAATAATTAATCGGGTCCTCTCTTTGCGTGACCCAATGTTCGGCATCGCGCGTCAACGGGAAGTATAGTATGCTTTTCATACTAACTTCAACAAAACCAAGAAACGAGCACGGCGGGACTCGTCACGTCACCTGGCCGTGGAGCGCTATAATATTGCCCCAACACCGAGCTCCCTGTAAACGCTTCGTGAGCAACAAATTTGCGACACAAATGCTCGAACGTTGTCAGATGCTTGACATTCGCTTTGTAGGCGCTTGTAGGCCTCAGCTCTATCTATCGCGTACCAGTGCTTCTCGAGGCCGACACCAGATTTCCTGTCCAGAACCAAGCTCACTCAGCCCGGTCTGGAAAGATTTGAAGCATGGGTACGTTCTCCATTCTTCAGTTCTCGGGCATTCATCAAGCCTCACGGTTAGTCCTTCCAGCACGATAGTTCCGTTCCGTTGGCTGACCGGTCGTGAATAATCAGGGCCAAAGGCAGGTCCCCCGACTTAATTCAAGGCGTTATTGCCCCTCCCATCGCCGACGCACGTTCATTATGCGATTTTCCCTCATCATCGTGTCCCTCGCGGCCGTCGTTATATCCCGGATCGGACGCAAGGAATGTGGCTGAAGGAGGCATCTGGGAAGCAGGACGCACGACCTTGGGGGGATACCACCTGAAGATATGGAAATGGTGCGTGTAATCTTTCTATATGACCTATTTTCTTGACTCCTTACAGGTATCAGGATCCTTCAAACCCACCTCCGACTCGTTCGAGCGCCATGTTCCATCCAAGATGGCTCAGCTTCCCTGGGAACACACCGAGGAACAGCTTTCTGAGGAGGTCCATGCTGGAATGACTCATCGTAATATTCGGGTTAAACGCTCCTTTCGTCACGCTGGCTTCTTGGTAGCCCACTCCCTTCGCACAGCTCTGTGATTCATTGCACTCAAGCAGAAACGCTACACCGGTATTTTTCCTGCGAATTCGTGGGGTCTCTCTCGAGTTCATTGCAGGAGCTATGTACTGAATATCGACAAGGAACCGTACTTTCGCTCCTCTTGGGAATTCTTTTGACCGTCAACGGTACCGAGTCTCAGTACATGCAAACTCGAGATGTAATTCTTCGTTGCTACACAGGCTCAGTCTCATTTGAGGGACTGCTTACATTTTTAAAATGCAAAACTGTCGTCCGCTCGCTCACTAGAGTCATCTCCATTGGCTACGACATGTGCCCGGACTGTTGCATGGCCTGCACAGCTGGACCGTCGCTGTTCGGACGACTTGCATCGTCTGTGGAGAAAATCCGTATGATTCGAAGCTAAATAAGTAATCGGGTCCTCCCTTTGGGTAACCATTTGGCATTGCGCGTCGACAGGAGGGGCGCATTTCATACAAGAACAAGAACACGAAAACCAAACGAGCACGGCGGGAGTTCACCAGGCGACTTGGATAGAGGTTTATATTTCGATTACGACATAATATTCATATTATTCGTTCTCTGCACGCTCAGCAAAAAGCTGATGGGTAGCCTTCGACGGTGATTCCATATTAGCGAACAAAGCGGCCCCAGTTGATCGTCGTCGATTATGATTATGCTTGGCTATTATACAATGTTAATCTACATTTTGAATTGAGTGGTACGCTTTGGGAAGAGATCGAGTCGAGCCGTTTGACGAACTGAGGTCGCTCTGTTCGGCGGTCGAACCTGGGGTAAGAAAGTGGATTGTGGTAAGGGGAATTTGACTAGCTGGATTGAAGGTCCTTTTGCCCAATTCGCGCAAGTGAAGAATCAGTCGTGTTGACAGAATAGAATGTGCAACTCTCTGTGGGCTGGTTGGAGGGAACAATAAGTATAGAATGAAACGAATTAGTCGGGGGGCTTACACTGCGAGCAAATACATGTAAGCAGGCTGAGAAAGATGAAGGGGTGAGCGAAAAATTGTATGACTTGGTGGTGACCTCCGTACCGGTGCAACGAGGATACATATTATGTTTCCAGCGGAAACAGCTGAACGCAGAGTAATTAATCAAGGCTCTACAATAAGAGAAGAAACCTTACCAGCAATACAGAAGAAGTAGACAACTCCGTCTCGGTAGAAGATTGATATGAGTGGACTCCTCAGGCCTGCATACTTCCTGCAACCGATCCAGAATGTGATCACTAGTATTACTGTGCATGAGCTTCGATTCAGTTAAATTTACTCGGGGAAATTCGACCTGCACACGTACTGAGTTCGTTGCCCAAAATCAAGGCAGCAACAATGGAGAGCATAACACTGTCTGCCTTTACCGGAAAGCATCCAATAAGTGCCGGGATTGGAGAGGGAGCATCTAATGCACAGTTTAGTGACTTTCGCGCTTTTTTAGACGACAGGAGACTTACATTGCACCGAAACGATAAATTTTCCAAGTGCCGAGAATTTCGCGACGTTGACACTCTGCAGGAACGAGAATCAGTTTGACTAAGTGATTGAAAAAAAAAARGTAGATCGTTCCGTACGAAGAATAGCAAGAACAGAAATGCGCGAGATCCATTAGTTCTACCAGCCAGTGCGTAGACCCGATAGAACAAGATAGCTAGGATATCACACGAGGTTAAATCCAGCACCTAGAGCTTCCAACTGAAGCGCGAAGACAACTCACCTTCAGAGATTGTTGCGCCCACCATCCCCAGCACTCCATGATCATCAGACTTTAGGTAACATTGCTGGACGGTTTCTTTGTTACTCACCCGCGGCAGCGATAAAGGACCATCGGCAAGCCTGAAACGTCAATGGTGTCGGTGAACTCTGAGACTGGAAGGAAAGAACCCAATTCAACGGTGGGGTTTAGGACTCACAGCTAACGATCGGTTTGTCGCCATCATATCTAGACGGACCATGAAATTTAGCTCGAGGCACCTAGACGATCACAAACAATAATACCTACAATTTGTTGATAAACTCGTGTCGATGATTATATGGTACCGGGTCAGCAGGAAGAGGACCTTGCCCAGGCTCCATTTGCTCGACCATATCAATGAAACCTGCGAATACAAGGTCGCGACGCTTCAGCGGACGCTTAGTTAACTACCCTGTAATTGAAGCTTGCCTCTGCAGGGAGAGTATCGAAGAAGTTTGCTACCTGAGTAAGGGTCATGAATGGGTGCTGGCAGCAAAGGATAACCTTCACTCACAACGAGTACAATGCTTGCAGCTGGATGGGTCAGATAATGGGTGCGCGAATCCCGACTCGGAGGAACATTGAATCACGTACCAGTGATGTACTGAGAAGGTGACGTGTTTAGTTATTCATAAGGATGACAACGTGAAGGTGAAAGCTTACCTTGACCGCCTGCTGACCATGCGCTAACTCCACTATGAGTCCAGCAAGAGAGGCAGGATCCATCGAGGCAAGATCCATCGAGGCCTCGTATCAGCAGACCGAAAGGGAAGGGATGAAAGCGCCAGCGACTGCCTATTAACAGACGTCAGAAATGGAAACATCAGCTATTCAGATTTGAATTGAGTATAAGCAATGTACGGGAGACTCACGAGGTTTTGCCAGGTGGCATGCCGAGACTAACGGAAGGGTTCATAGATAGCGCTTGTGAAGATGTCAAATACTGAATTTTGACTGAAGCGAGGAGCCCATGCTTAAAATCTTCCTGCTCCCAAAAAGCAGGGTCACCTTGATTACCATCCACAGGGGCCGGTCCTTTCCTATTTCGAGTCACCTGGAATATATCTCATTTGGCCAACGTGGTCAATGGAGCATGACACCAGAGGAGCAGAAAACCCCAGCGGGTGAGCGCCGAAAGCTTCTAGACCCAGATATCACTAGGATTGGTATCGAAGTCAGCCTGAACTGCATCCTCTCTGTCTTCACCCGATGCCAAATAGGTGATAGGCTACCGCGGGAGGATGGTGTGTAAAGGGAATACCTGATTGGTAACGCGTAGCTTAACAGCAATTCGAAAGATGATGCGGTGTGGGTCGCGATCGGATCCTTACCCTTCCAACGCGAATAAGCTAAGCCATGACGAAGGGCCCATGAATAGGTGAGAATGAAAGGACAGTTCAAGGACCCTAACACCCACTTGGCTTTATCCCCGAAGATCAACTTTAAAACCATCAGCAGAGTCTCTGCTCCTCCCTGTGGACTTGATATATCAAGCGTCCTCAATTTCCCTATGCTCGCCCATTGCGAGGCATGGAGGAAGATGAGATGACTTCTATATGGCGTGCGCCTAGGAAAAGGAGAATAAAATGAGCAACGGCCCCGGACCCGGGACAAGGCTCTCACGGAGCGGATGGCCGGATTCGTCATGTCCGCGGTCAATGGTTCCTGAACACGGATTTATGTAAACAAATTAAAGATTAGCGATACACGCTCAAACGTAGTGGCGTTACTAGATCCTCACGGTCGCTTTCAGGGTGCTGGTGGGCTCTAGCTCGAGTTTTTATATAATACCAGTGCTTCTCAAGGCCTACACCAGGTCCCCCACACTGAGCTAGGCTCACTCACCTTGAATAGAAAGCATGGCTGCGTCTGGCTCCGCCCTCCTCCATTCTTTGGCGCTCAGTCACCAGTCACCCACAATATCTCAGTGTTTTGTTCCTTTCTCTGACTGGGCATGAATATTCAAGATCGAAGGTAGGCCTTTAAGATTATCTTTCCCCATCTTCGACGCACCGACATTATGTGACTTTTCCTCATTATCACATCCCTCGGGCCGTCGTTATCAATGGGCTCCCAAGCGCGCCTACTGACACTCGCAATGACCGGTCGCCTGCTGGGAAGGGTCCAATCAGGTCCGGCGTAAGTCGCATACGCTCAGGACGTCGTGGGGAGACCTACTCCACGCGCCCTAACCTACCACCCTCGAGAGCTCGACGGAAAAGCCAACGTAATACCCAGAAGCCAGGAGTACCTTACTCGAATAAGTAGGCCGCACGGTCATTCTGAGCAGGATCGAGGACGACATCCCGCAACTCCTTCCACAAGCCAAGAAGCGGCCGTCTACAACTTCAAATTTACCCTCAACTCCGAAACATTATCGAAACTCCAGTATCGGCGGCGGACAGGGGAAGGTAGGAAGGCGTTCCGACTGTACACACTCACCTAATAGCCAGATGTAGGCTAAGGATGTACCCACTTCACACCTGCACCGCAGACTCGGTTCCAGAGAATAGGCAAAAGGTTAGCAACTGGTGGGAGAATGTCAAAGATCGGGTCGCTGGAAGAGACCTGCCGCCTGGGTCGATGTAGCTCGATAATGGAAGAGCTGTCCGGTAAATATGCTCGGTTGTATAAGGGTTTCTATCACGATTACAAAGTTTTTTTTTTTTTTNGGTATGTTCTTAGTAAAAGAGCCGATAATTACTCTTCGAAGGCGATTTCATATTCGCGAATAAAGCGGCTCCGATTGATTATGTTTGTCCATTATACAGTATTAATCTAGATTAATTGAGTGGTATTCTATAGAAATGTTTCCTCAGGCATCAGATCGAGTCGAACCGTTTCTCGAGTCGAAGTCACTTTGTTCGGCGGTCAAACCTGGGGTAAGAAAGTCGATTGTAGTAAGGGGAACTTCGCTAGCTGTATTATAAACCGTTCTATTCAATCTGCGCAAGTGAAGAATCATTCGTGTTGACAGAATAGAATGGGCAACTCTCTGTGGGCTGGTTGGAGGGAACAGTAAGTATTGAATGAACTGATTCAGCGCGAGGCTTACACTGCGAACAAGTATATGTAACCAGGCTGACAAAGTTGAAGGGGTGAGCGAAAATTGTACAACTAGGTGGCGGGGAGCGTACCGGTGCGACGAGATTACAGATTATGTTTCCAATGGAAATAGCTGAACGTAGAGTAAATTGATAGCGGGTCTATTATATGAAAAGAAACCTTACCAGCGATACAGACGAAGTAGGCAACCCCGTCGCGGTAAAAAATCGATACGAGTCGACTCTTCGAACCTGTATACTTCCTGCAACCGATCCAGAAAGTGATCGCTAATATTACTATGCGTGCGTTTAGGTTCAGTTTGAAGACATATGAAGCGATTTGACCTGTACACGTACTGATTTCGTTGGTCAAAATCAAGGCAAACACAAGGGAGAGCATAAGATTGTGTGCCTTTATCGGAAAACATCCAATAAGCGCTGGGATCGGAGAGGGGGCATCTAATCCAACGTTTAATTATTTTCGCGCTTTGTTCGGCGACAGGAGACTTACATTGTAAAGAAACAATAAATTTTCCAAGTGCCACGAATTTAGCGACGTTGACGCTCTGAAGGAACGAGAATCGATTTACGACGAAGTGACTGAAAAAAGATATGGACCGCGACATACGAAGAATAGCAAGAATAGAAATGCCCCCGCTCTACGACTTCGGCCAGACAGCGCGTAGACCCGAAGAAACAAGATAGCTAGAAAATCAAACTGGGTTAAATCGGCACCTGGGGTTTCTAACCGAAACGCGAAGAGACCTCACCTTCAGAGATTGTTGCACCCAACGTTCCCAAAGCTACATAAACATCAGTCCCCGGCCGCCGAACGGCTTTCTTGCTACTCACCCGCGCCAGCGGTAAAGGTCCATCGGCATGCCTGAAACGCCGATGGTGTCAGTGAGCTCTGACACACGAAAAAAGAAGGCAATGCAACGGTGAGGTGTAGGACTCACAGTTAAAGATTGATTTGGCGACATGGTATCTGAACGAATCACGGAAAATTAACTCAAGCTGCCTGGAGGATCGCAAACAGAAATACCCACAATGTGTGGCTAAACTCGTGTCGACAACTAGAAGGTATCGGGACAGCAGGAAGAGAACCTTTCCCGGGCTCCATTTGCTCGGCCATACCAATGAAACCTGCGAATGCAATGTCGTGAGGCTTCAGGGGACGTCAATTGAACTACCATGTAACTGAAGTCTACCTCCAAATCGATACTATCGAGGATATTTGTTACCTGAGTACCAACATTAATGGGTGCTGTTAGCAAAGGAGAAGCTTAACGCACGACGAGGACAATGCTCGCAACTGAATAGGTTAAACAATCAGTACGTGAATCCCGACTCGGAATTGCATCACGTACCCGTCAGGTACTGAGGAGGCGATGTGGTTAGTTATTCGTAAGGACAACAATTTGAAGGTGAGAGCTTACCTTGACGACCTGCTGAGCATGCGCTAACTCCACTATTATTACAGCAAAAGAGGCAGGATCCATCGATCGTGAAGCTTCGCATCGGCGGGCCAACAAGGAATGGAAAAGTCAGTGGGAGCGACTGCCTAATAACAAATGTCAGAAATGGAAACATCAGCGATTTGGATTTGAATTTAGTATAGTTATGGACGGGAGACTCACGAGATTCTGCCAGGCGGCATGACGAGACTGACGGCAGCATTCATACTACATCACGTTTGTGACGATGTCAATACGGAATTTTGTGTAGACTGAAGCGAGGAGCTCATGCTGACCATCTTGCTGCTCTCGAAAAGCAGAGTCCAAGCAGAGTCGCCTTACTTAATTTTCATGAACATCCACAGAGGCCAGTCTGTTTCTATTTCGAGTTACCTGGAATATATTTCGCAGCGTGCCCAACGTGGCCAACGAAGCATGACACAGGAGTAGAAAACGCCACTCGGTGGCTGTCGATAGCCTCCAGACCCCAGATTTCTAGGACTGGTCTCGAATTTAGTCAGAAAAGCATCCTTCCTGTCGGCGCTCGATAACAAACGGGTGGCAGGCGGCCGCTGGAGGAGGAATGTATGAAGGGAGGACCTGATTGGTTAACAGCGGTTTCGAAAGATGATGTGGGTTGGTCGCGATCGGATCCTAACCCCTTCAACGCGAGTAAGCCGGGCTATGACGAATGGCTCATGAATAGGTGAGAACGCAAAGACTGATAATTCAAGGACCCTAACACCCAATTGGTTTTATCCGAGTCCCTGAAGAACAACTTTGAAACGATCAGCAGAATCTCTCTGCTCCTCCCTGTGGAGCGGATATATCGAGCATCCTCTATTTTCCTATGCTCGCGCATTGCGAGAAGGAAGATGAGATGACTTCAGTATTATGGAGTGGGTTCAGGAATGCGATACCGAAAGAGCAACGGGCAAGGCTCTCAGCTCTGATGGAGCCGATGTGATGCCAGGTGATGGCCGGCTTCATCACGCCACCATTGGCCACCATGCGGTCAATGGTTCCTGAAACATTAAAGATTTGCGACATACTTGGTGAAACACGCACACGCTCGAACGCAGTGGCGTTGCTAGATGCTTGCCATTCGATTTGTAAGTGCTTGTAGACTCTAGCCCGATTCTTTGATATACCAGTGCTTCTCAAGGCCCACACCGGATCTCCACCCTGAGCTGGGCTCACTCAGCTTGTCCGAAAGGTATGATGCTTTGCTGCATTCTCCCCCATTCTCATGCTCGGTTACTCGCCACCCATCATCTCTCATGGTCCTCTTTTCCCTTCTCTGACTGGGCATGAATATTCAAAGTCGAAGCTAGGCCCTTCGACTTACGACAGAAAAATAATTGTCTTTCCCCATCTTCAACGCACCTACATTCTGCAATTTTCCCTCATCATCGTCATCGTTCTCGACCTGAGCGTCCAGGCCATCCCCGTTGCACCTGCAGATACCCGCAATGTTCTTTCTCCTACTGGGCAGGATGCTTAATCAGACTCGGTCCGAGTTTTACGCTCGGAATGTCGGACCAGGAATGCCTGCTCCACACGCCGTAACATACCACTACCACTCCCGAGAACTCGATGAAAAATTCAACGTACTCAGAGCCGAGAGGAGAAATTTACTCGAATACGCGGTCCGCACAGTCATTTCGAGCAGGAGAAAAAATGACGTTCAAAAAATCCTTCCACGAGCCAAGAATTGGCCTTCTAGATCTTCAACTTCACGATCCTCCCTGCAAAAGGATAGATCATCGAGAAATCCAATAGCCGTGGGTGCGGACAGGGCAAGGAGAAAAGCGCTTTGACTCCAATGGTTTATTTATCACGATCCATCTTAGCATTATGCGCACCGTAACTACATTAGCTTCGCAGGCTCGGTTCCAGGTTCCAACGAGTCAGGCAGAGGAAGGATTAGTAATTGGTGACAGAATGTTAGAGACCGAGTACTGCCGGGAGGCGGAGGCTTGCTGCACGAGTCGACGTAACCCTAGGAATAATTTCTTCTTGATCAATGGAAACTCGAGAAAGGCTGTAGTCGCCTGAGACTCCGGCGCTTTATAATCGTGTCTTATCAATCGGTGCCTACCAGAGTGCGACGAAGTCCTTCAAGTTGCCGCTTCAAGCTTCAACTCCAACACGGTCACACACACACACATCCACACAAGTACACGATAGCTGAGTGACCCTCAACGTTTCAACACTCGGCTCCAGTGGCTTACGTCCTTAATTTCTGCTCCACTGTCACCCTTCCAACCGAATGCCCACACACAGCTCACACTTTACCTTTTTCGACCTGGCACGGGGCCTAGTCGTGGACGAGTGTCGACCAACGTTACTCGTAATTAATCGAGCCCCTTAATCGCAACCGTCTTTACGCAATTTCGCACTGGCTCTAGGCTTTACTTCCTTTCGACTAGATACTCTTGCGATGAGTAACCGATCATTCCAGCGTTCCTTCTGATCCCAAAGAACCGGTTTGTTGTTGGTTGTAGGCATAGGCTCGACGGGCATCAGTCGTTCTATACCACAGGTTTTTCCTGTACGCCAACAAGTCCCAACGAACCCAGATATCAGTCCGCGCTGTTGGGGAATGGGATCATGATGGTAGGGATGGGTGGGTACAAAAACTGGCCTGCCACAGCCCATGCTTCTTTAGTGCTCGGTCACCCACTTCATCCCAAGGTAAGCCCGCGGTAGAACTCCCTCAGCCTCACCACACTATTCTGACCGTTGCTATTCCAGTCGATTCAGAGGCTGGTCCTTTGATTCACCATACAACTCTTCAGCATGCACTTCTCGCTCATTGCCATAACCTCCCTCGCTTTGTTTTTTCACCAAATTGTACTTGCCATTCCTGTCCTAGGCAACGGCGGCGAATTGGATGTGGCAGGTGCCGCCAAGGCCAAAGTGGTCAAAGGCCTGACGCCGACTCTAGCTCGCGGGTCCGATGCTCATCGACAACGGAGCGAGAAGAGAGGAGTGTCAGCTTACGAGAAAATTATAGAAGACGTGGTGCGGCGCAGCCTCCTGGACGCTATTCGAATCCTCGATGAGAGAGACGCTGTAGACGCTGATCTCCAGCTTTACACTCGCGCCTCGAAGAAGGGCGGGAATGGGGGTAGAGCCCGAGGAAACGTGCAGAGCGGAGGAGGAAGAGTATCCCCAAGACCTCAGCTCAAGATCAACCCCAACGTTGGGCGACCCAATTCCCCAGTTCCGCCCACCCCCGCTCTATCGCCAGGACAGTATACCCCTCCGCCGTTTGCACTGCCGTCGGTCGCAGATACTCCTCAGCGAGTTCCACGCCCAGGAATGCTGTCGAGGATGAAGGATGGAGCAAAAAGGATTTTCAACAATGCTGCGAATAAGTTTAGGAGAACTTGAACTTTGTTGTGTATTACAAAGTCCCTGAATCTAATCTTATCTTATCGAATGTCCCCTGCGCCCACGATGAAATGAACATAATAGTCCTGATCCGGGTTCTGCGTCCACAACATGAACGCGTCCTTTAGTCAGTCATTCTGTCTCCTTCGATTTCATTCTACACCCCGGGTCTCCCCTTGATCTCGCGGAAGGAACAGGAAGGAAAGGAAGGGTAGGCGGCGTGGAAAGGTGAGTGCTAAGTATAAGCGATTGCAAGAAGTTATACTGATTGACTCATTTTGATGATTTGCAACATGCCCAGATAACATTTCTATTGGAGCCCTCTGCAGCCTGGACGCCCATTGCCAGATAGACAGCCGTCTTGGACGATACAAGGAGGACGTGGACGACAGACATTGAAAGCGGCATTTGGAGTCACCGGTTGGCTGTGCGTACGGGGCTGTCCAGTGTCTACTGCTCTCCTTCAGGCTTAACGCCTGTTCTTCTGCTCTTCCTACCACAGGGAACCCACACTCAAGCTTCCAGGTTCAAGAGATTTCCTCTTGAAGACAATATCCTGGAATTTGGCCCATATTTCGAGCGATCTATGTACGACTATGCAATGATGTTCACGGCACAGATTGACGATCATCTCCTCTGATCTCCCCAGAAGTATACCCTTAGCACAGACTATCCAAAATGTCCTCACGACGCACAACACCTGGCACCCCGTTCATCCCGCCCCTAGGATCTCCATCCCCAGATCAATCACATCCACCGGTTGTACCTCAACGAGTCTCATCCTCCTCCTCCGCCTCGTCCAATTCAGCAAACAACGGATCGACACCCTTTTTCGCCAGCGCGTATCCTCCACCGGCAGGTGCGACAGCAGGTGGCTATCCAAACCCAGTCTACCCTGCGTTCGTCCAACCTGGGGGAAACATGTACACACCTATGGTGGGGACTCCGATGATGATGGGCCCAATGGGTCCAATGATTCCAGTGATCTCTCCAATGGGCGGAGCGTTTCTCCCCCCATATGCGACCCCAGTAGGCATGCCACCCGGGGTTATACCCCCCGGATCTGGGATCACACCTCCGCAGCTCCCTTCTTCCCAACTACAAAACGACAACCATGGAGGTCGCGGAGGCGGTGGTGGTGGTGGTGGTCCACCACCGCAAATGGGGGGAGGCGTAGGTGGAGTATGGCCAATAGGAGTGTCCGCCGACTATACTGGGTATCCAACTATGAACACACCATACAGTGCCTCGGGGAATGCGAATCTGCCATCTATGCAGTCACAGCAACAACAGGCGCGAGGAGGACAACAGCAGAATCCGTATGCGGCGTACGGTAACCCTACGAGTGCACCTCCTGGTGGAACACCAGCGAATTGGGGCCAACAGTCAACGCCCGGATGGGGACAGGGATTTACCCCTGGTMCTAATGSRTATGGGTCAAGGAGGTGCAGGAGGAGGAGGGCCGTGGGGCATGGATGCGATGACTACGGGTATGGCTGGTATGGGTCTAGGAGGCGCAGGACCATACCAACCTTTTGGCCATGCCGGAGGTCAACGAGGGAGGCAGCGGCTTCCTGATGACGGAGATCGAATAGATCCATTCATTGAAGGAGAACATTGTACGTTTGCTCTACTCCTCGGTATTCAGCTCCTAATCTTGATGATTTTTGAAATTCTTTTAGATGGCCCGGTGTTAACACCGATGCTCGTGACAATCGTGAAGGCCAAGTTGCAGTTGAACCCTATGCTCCTTCCTTCTCTGCACCCTAAATCGAAAGGCGCGCACCTGACATGGAACCTCCTTTGTCCTACAAGTGATATCCACTATTCTCCCGACCCGGTACACAAATCGTGGTCTACTGGACGGCGCACTCCCGCTACATTCCCCCGCACCAACCAGCTACTCATCATAACCACACTCGACACCTATCAGTGGTATATCCCCGTCAATGCACGTAATGCGAAGATCGGAGTGACATGTGAGGAGATCATGGATGCTGTGGAGAGGGCGATGAAGTCGATGACTGTCAAGAAAGATTGGGGCGCCATTCCGAGCAAGGANCTTCAGAACGAAGTCGCGCTTTCGTACAAGAGGAACCGAGGACGAGGAGAAGGACTCCCCTATAAAGTCCCCGGAGGTATTTTAGGCGACGGGATGGTGAGGATGGATTTCTTGAGGGAATACATCTTTTGGGGAGGCCTGGAAGTTATTGATACGGACCAACCGGACAATGAGGGCGATCATCAGTACCTTATGAGGAAGTGGTTGCATCAGCATAGGAGAGGACCGGTAGTGGGGTGGCCGTGTACCCTGGTGTTGAGGTTGGAGAGTGTGAGGTCGAGGACTGCAGCAGAACTTGCGGCGGATAGATCGAGGCATGGGAGGACGGGTAGTGCTGCTGGGAGGCCTGGGAGTGCGAATAGTGCTTCTGGGAGGCCAAGGAGTGCGAGTAATGCTGCTGGGAGGGCGAGGAGTGCGAGTAGATCCCAATCGGGGTGGGGCGGAGGGTGGGGTGCTCCGAGTCCAGGGTTGGCGCCCAGTACGGGTCAGAGGAGCCGGGCTGGGAGTCGTGCGGCGAGCAGCAGGCCGGGGAGTCGAGTGGGTATTAGAGTTGAGAGTGCGAGCAGCGATGAGGATGATGATAGTGATTAGGAAGGTGTTGGAAGGTGTGGACAGCCCTATTTTCTCTCCATGTTTGCCGTCTAGTTCTCTTCTTTGCTCTCAGCTGTGTCGTGTTTTGTACAATCTCGCAATCTTTTGTAAATGCGACAGTATCGATACCATTACTACTCAACATTTCTGTATCAATCGCTCTGCTTCTTTCGCACTTTATGTACATATATATGCATATCTCGATGTAACCTATTCGTATCACAGTTCCTGTGGAGGCGTTGATATTCAGTTTTGCGCAGACGAATGCCTGAGAGACGGCTTCCTAAAATGGGTCCTTAAGTCAGCGGATGCTCCAAAGACCAAGGGGTAAATTTGTAAACCTTATTCATGACGACCAAACCTCAATATCTGCCTAGCTCCAGGGGACTTTGGGTTGCTTTCTCTTACCAGCGCAGACATACGCCCCATTCTCCACGATAAATTTGGCATTGTACGCCCTCGATTCAGTCCGTCTAGTCTGGCCGGTCATCTGCTCAGCTTTTTAGGGTGCTTCTCACTGTTCTATTCCCGTACGACCTAAAACCGCCACATCGCACAAGAGGACCTCGGAAAGCCCCCTGTTCGTCTCATTCTAACCTGTGGGGTCATCTGCTCAGCTCCAGAGATTTTGAGGGTACTTCTTCCTCGGCGGACGTACTGTCGGATGACCCAGTAGCGTCACATCCCGCGAGATGACCTCAGGAAATGTTCTTCCCAATAGAGTCGGTGTCACTTGCGCTTTATGGCTCGGGACATGGATACATATCGATCAGGTCGTACTCCATTGATCCATCGCGAGCGTTCAATGCGAAGAAGCGGGACAAATATGCTTGATATAGACGTTCAATCTCTCCGACCAGGACGATGCTTCAGGACGCAACGAGGAGAGTTTTGTGGCGAATGTGAGTGTCACATCGTTGGATCGACCCGTTAAACGCTAAAGGATTGCTTTTGTAGAGGAAAGGTGGTGCTATGACGAATACGTTTGGGTTTCCCGACTTTGAATCTTTTGGTTGGCAAACGAATCCGACAACGGTCCAAGATCCAGGAATCTGGGGCTTATTTGAGGGTTAGAATGCTCATTTGTGAGAAGCATTGTGGTCATATGAGACAGTTGGGTGAAGATTGGGCCGTCTCCCATTTAAACCTCACCAGGCATCACCCCAATGTGTTCTTGACAGTGCAGAGAGGGAACCTTTTCCGCTGTTATGGTCCCTCTCATCACCACATGGCATCGCACCAGTCATTCTCTATTCATTACCCACATCCGGGCGCAGCCCTTTCAGAGAATATAAATATTACCTTCCAGGCTCTCCCCCAAATTCAACGCAATGCCTTCGTTTAATCCTGAACCATTGGTTGCCTCTACCCCTCTCCATACAAGAAATTTCCACCAACGTGTTGGAGAGCCTCGGCGCACACCGAACAATGCCTATGGTTTCCCAACCCCAGGCCCCCAATCCCCCACAGCTGCCACGGCGACTACCAAACACTATTTCGTCGAAGAGTCGACCTGGCAAGACATTTTAGGTGAATTTTTGTACACTGACCGATACAATAAATTAACATTCATGCCTTAAGATCATGGGGAATATGATGACGTCGTTGTCGGGAGCGGCCTATGTGCTCTCGCTTACATCGATGAGGCCCTGGAAAAGAACCCGCATAGGAAGATTCTTGTTCTTGAACGAGGAGGTGATTGCTGGACTTTCTAACGGGAGCGATTTTGGTGCTGACACTCAACGTTAGAATCCTGGCTTCCCGATCATTTTCAAGTAAGTCGATCGTGTCGTGTCCCTGTTCCCTTTGACGTTCACATCCGACTCGATGTAGAATCTCCCGCTTCCCTTCAACCTTGTCCTTGGAGGCCCTTCCGAGACGTTTCCCTGGACATTGACATCCAGAACCTTCAGGAGCGAAGTCGGGGTTCGTCGTATCTGTTGATAAGTATTGGTGCCGTGACTAAAGCTTTGCTAGTTTCTGCACGGTTCATGTCCATTTTTCGGTGGCCGTAGTACCTTTTGGTCAGCTTGGTGCCCTCGAGCAATCCACGGGGAATGGGACTTGATGAGGGGTTTCCCGAAAGAAGTTGTCGCTCTTTGCGATGAGCCATTTTGGAAACGTGCCGAAACGCTTCTTCATGTTACTACTGCCGACAAACTATCTACGCCCGTCTTTGGTGATCTTCAAAAAGAGATAGATAAACGACTTATCGACGGGATCCAACGCATCCGGGCGGCCGACTTTGCCCAACCCGCCCCACTTGCAGTCGCTCGAAAGACTTCTTTTTCAAAAGTGGCATTCGACAAGTTTTCTACCCCAGGACCACTTCTGGCAATTCATGGGCGGCAGCTGGAGCTTGCTAAGAACAACAAAGGCAGCCCTCTCTCAATCGCTACTAATACAGTCGTCGAACGTTTCGAACTTGACGTAGATGGCGATGGTCCTGACCATAGCGCAGTCGTTCTCCATACATCTCGTGGCACCCTGTGCTTCCCAAGTGGTAAAACCAACGTCATCCTTGCAGCCGGGGCGATTCCGGCCACCACCCTTCTTATGAACTCCGTTGGAGAACCCTTGAAGGATCGAGCGGGCTCTCGTCTCAGTGGCCACTTCCTATCGCACATCGTTGCTCGATTCCCGTTAACGCGCAAGGTCGGCAACCTCAAGGATCATCTGGAGATTGCGGCGAGCTACGTCGCTGGCAGGCGGAAGGAAAACGACCACCAATTCCACATCCAAGTCACCGCCATCCATTCGCCGCACCCGAAAACGGATGCTGAGGACGCAGCTCGTTTGTGCCCGGATTATGCAGCAGCTGCGACCCGGCAACAGCTGGAGGGCTCCGAGCAGCATGTCGTCCTAGGTGCTGCCACTTAATTTCGTCCACATCGATTTCATTAACCTTCTGTTTCTTTCAGTGTGTGCAAGCTTGGGTGAACTTTCAGAGATCAACAAACATTCTTGGGTTCGTCACAATCCCGATCACCCTGACGTGACGACGAATATCAGGCTTCAAATTGATGTGGCGCAAACGGACAAGGAACTGTGGGAGCTCATGGATGAGGCCACGTACGTCGTTTTTGGTTATTCGTTTATTCTATTCTCATTCTCTCGTAGGTATGATTCAATCAATGTCATGGCCGGAGATGAAAGCGACAAGATAGAGTACTGGCACGAGGATAAAGACGCAGCAACGGGTAAATGGCTTTCAAATCGAGCTCCGACCGGCCAGATACATATCGAAGGCGTTGTGCATGAGACTTCGACCCTCTACATGAGCGATAATCTGGAGGGAGATCCCACCGCCTCAGTTGGACTTGACTACCGTCCAAGAGGTTGCAAGAACGTCTACGTGACTGGTGGGTCCTTGTTCCCATCGTCCGGCTCTTGGAATCGTGAGTCATTCTATAACAATGGTGTCGGTTCATGTTTTGAAATGAGTGATATCTAGCCACCCTCACTATGTGTGGACTTGCCCAGGACCTCGCCAACAAATTGTATGAGAAAAATAAACAAGGGGAGACAACGAAATAGGCTTAGCGTAAGACGAACTATGACAGCCCTATTTAACTTTGTATAGCCTGTCGACCAATGCAAATTGAAGTATGAACAACTCTGCCCCTAGCTACCGCGCGCAAGTTCCCAAATGTCTCTTGCCGACGACTTTCAAAGCTTCTGACAATCTATTCGCGCTAAACAAGCGTGATACCACCTCGATCGACAAATTCAAAACCAATACAGACTCCATTCACGACTCCTCAGCTTCATCGAGCCAGTTACGCTCGACTAGAGCCAGCCCTTCCTGCTCAAGATCCCTGATTCGCAGTTTCTGCCTAATCCAAGCCTTCACTCTCTGCAACCGACTCGGACGACCACCATTTTGACTAACAGATGAGATCCTGGAATTTGTCTCCGACATGTCTGGGGTCGAGGGTGCGGGCGTGTCTGGGTACCAGGTAGAGGCTTGGGAGTCTGCAGGGCTGTTTGGTCTGCTTTGCCCCGACCCGCTGCCGGAGCCCCTCTGACTACCAGTGCTTCCTGCTCTGCTTGGTGAGCGTGACTTCGGCTTGGTTTTTGCTTGAATTTGCGGGCTTTTTGGCTTTCCTTGGTTCCTCTGAGTCTTTGGGCTGCCTTGATTCCGCATTTTACCTTTTCCCCCTTGCTTTTTGGGCGTGGGTTCTGGCGGTTTACGAACTTGTCTGCGGACCAGTTGAGCATATTCTCTGGCGCCAATAGCGGGCCTGTATGACGATATGGTAGTAGAGCGTTCACCAACTGCCTTGTCGTTGTAAGCATCTCTGATGTTGGTAATTGCAATGGGGATGCCTTGAACGGCCTGGCTGCAGAGTGCGAGCGCGGTGTACGCGGCGACAACGGCTGGCAATCGCATGATGGCGAAGTTATGTTGGACTGAGCGCTTGCGATGTGGAAGTTCAAAGGACCAGCCTTTGAGTCTTGAATGAGGGGATCATTAATTGGAACAGCTAGTGTGATCAATCTACTTACCTTGATGTGAAGTGAGTGGCCGAGCACTGCAGAAACACTGAAGGACGCAGTGCGTTTTATAGTATTCATCGTTTTCCTTTGCGAGAACTCCGGATGGAAGACGATTTGTGGGCAAAGACCTGTGCCCAAACAGCGATCATGTATCAATTTCATCCACAATCTGCCTTTTTATGCAATCGAATCGATTCCTCTGATATCATGAAACGCGAGAACCACAAACAAACATGTAAACGCGCGCTGATCGATATCATGCGGGCTCGTTGTGTCGGAAAAGTCCGACCGGCCCGTGTGCCAAATGTTGGCAGCTGTTGGCAGCTGGTTGGCACTCATTCACCGGCCGGGTCTGGTTGATGGCAACACGGTGCCAACGGCTGTCCAACGGCGACGCCACAGCCGGTGCAACGGTTTTGCCTTTGGTGGCAATGCAGATCGGACCGGCATCTGTTGCCGCTGGCGGCAACGGCCTCCAACGGGCGGTCGGAATTTTCCGACATTTGTAAGCACTGCCAGTGGACGTAGCACCGAGCACGTCATTCAAGTTGAGAGCCTCCAGTTGTTACGTGCTCTTCAATCACAGCTTATCAATGAGCGGGTCGCGCTCAATTAGACTCAGTCCAGCTTCTATCCCTAGGTTCACTCTCTGCCGCGAGGGACGTCGCGATGATGAGGGGAAATCACATAAATGATGTTTTTTTTTCTGTGATTTGAAGAACCTGCCTTCAAGTTGTTGCCGAGGGTACCCAAGGGGGTCGCAAAAGGCCAAGACCACGTTCCTCCTTGTAGCCGGCAGAGGGGACGGCACAGGGCCTCATGCCACTTGATAGAGCTCCGCCATCCACGTTCGCTGATTGTAGATCGATCAACTGTTGCCAGTCGCTTTGAATCACCGCTTTCCTCTCCGTTATCGCAACAGTGCCAGGAACTCCAAGCATAGGCCCACGGGTGTCTTCGGCTTTGACTGGGGGATGTTAGGTCGAATGGAAGAAGTAATGACACAAGTGTAAGGTGATATGGAGGGGTAGATAAGGGGACGTGTGCAGCATCGGCTACTTGCCACAGGATTCAAGTCTGCAATACCATGCAAAGTGTCAGAGGAAAGAAAAAATAGGGCTTCATGCAAGCACTGTGAGATATACGGGTGACAGAGCACTAAAGAATCAAGGAGAATGCAGCCATTTCTCATACCTTTCCAGACCAAGCTGAGTGAGTTACTTTTACATCGGGGAATTTACTGTAGGGTTTGATAGTTGGTATGGAGCAGGAACCACAAGCATCTACAAAACGATGTACTACACCATGGGACTTTTACTGCAGAATACAAGATCCGACGTTTTGACAAGTCGCAAGCGTAAAATAGGAACGTTGCCGTTAGTCTCGTCATCCCGCCTGCCAGAAGCTCGTGAGCCTCCCGTGTATAAGTAGACTCAATTCAAACCCGAGTTTCTATTGCTGACATCCAACTGACATCTATTAAAAGGCAGTCGCTGGCACCGATGATACCTTTTCCATTCCCTGTTGCCAGTGCCCCGTCGATGTGAGGCTTCGATGGATTCTGCCTTTCTTGCCCCACTAGCGGATTTGGTGCATGCTCAGCAGGTTGTTAGGGTAGGATCTCACCTCCAGCTTGTTATCGCTACGAATAGCTAACCAAGTCGCTCAGTACACGATTAGTACGTGATGGGAGCTTTTCCGGGATTCGTGCACTCATCCGCCCACCCAGCTGCAAGTATGGTCATCGTTGTGCGTGAAGGTTCTGCTTTGCTTCCACTACCCATTAATGACTCTTGCTACCTAGATAGTGGATATCTTCGATACTCTGGCTTTGGAGGCAAGCTTCAATTACAATTTCGTTTAATAAACGTCCACTAAAGTGTCACGACATTGCGTTCGCAGGTTTCATTGGTATGGTCGAGCAAATGGAGCCTGTTCAAGGTCCTCTACTTGCTGTCCCGATACCTCATAATCATCGACGCAAGTGCACTAATACATTGCGAGTATTCCTATTTGCGATCGCTCCAGGCGGCTCGAGTTAACTCTCCAGTGCCCATGCAGATACCGTTTCGCCAAACCCATCAATAGCTGTGAGTCCTAAACCCCATTGCATCACTTTCTTTCTTTCTTATCTCAGAATTCACCAACACCATTCATTTCAGGCTTGCAGATGGAACTTGACCACTAGCGCGGGTAAGCGACAAAAAGCCGTACAGCAATGGCACCCGTGGTCTGATGAACCCGTGGTCTGATGTCATGTAGTTTTGGGGACTTTGGGCTTAACCATCTCCGAAGGTGAGGTTCTCTTCGCGTTTTAGTGAAAATTTTCAGGTGCCAGTTTTGACCCAGTTTGATGTCTAGCGATCTTGTTTCTTCGGGTCTACGCACTGTCTGGTCGAAGTTTTAGAACTGGCGCGTTCCTGTTCTTGTTATTCCTCGTATGTCGCGATCCACCTTTTTCAGTCATTTGGTTAAACCGATTCCCCTTCCTTCAGAGCGTCCATGTTGCTGCGTTCGTGGCACTCGGGAGATTCATTCTTTCGGTGCAATGTAAGCCTCCTATCGTCATACCAAGTGCAAAAACCACTGAACTCTGCATTAGATACCCCATCTCCGGTCCCGACGCTCATTAGATGTTTTCCAAAAAGGGCACACAAAGTTATGCTCTCCGTCGTGTATGCCTTGGTTTTGGCCAGCGAACTCAGTACGTATCCAGGTCGAACTACCTCAGGTGTCTTGAAACGAAACTCAAAGAAATGTGTAGTAATACTAGTGACCACCCTCTGGATCGGTTACAGGAAGTATGCAGGTTTGAAGAGTCAACTAGTAACGATGTTCTACCGAGATGGGCTTGCCTATTTCGTCTGCATCACAGGTAAGGATCCTTCTCGTAATGTGGACACTCGATTAATTTGAGCCGCGCTCAGCCATTTCAGCTGGAAACATAATCTGCAATCTCAGCACACCGGTACGCTCCTCACCACCAAGCGGTATGGATAAATTATCGCTCACCTTTTAACTTTCTCAGCCTGGTTATGTCTACTTGCTCGGACTGTAAGTCACGCGACTCACTCGGTTCACTCAATTCTTACTGTCCCCTCCAACCAGCCCACAGAGAGTCGTCCATTCTGTTTTGTCAGCACGAATGGTTCTTCAATTGCGTGAATTGAACAGAAGGTCTTACGAGACAGCTAGAGACATTCCTCTTACCGCCATCGACTTTCTTACCACAGGTTTGGGCGTCGAACAGTATGAATTGAACTCGACAAAAGGCTCGACTCCTTCCCATAGAGTACCACTCCATTCATAATCTAGATCGTATAATGAACGAACATAACGACCAATCGGTGCCTCTTTTAAGTTGTTCGGGAATATGGAGTCGCCGTCGGATTCAGAGGCTAATCATTGGGTTTTCGCCTAGAGCATGCAGGGAAAAAAAATATTACCTCGTAATCGTCAGAGGAAAGTTTATGCGACTGATCCCATTCGCCCAATATCGAGCTGCATGGACCCAGCTCCTACCTGGAGCCCGAATTATGCGACCAATTGCTATCCTTTTGCCTCATTCTCAAGAACCGAGTCTGCTGGTGTACCTGAGGTACGCATATTATCGTGATGAGGAAAGCCTTCCTCCTTGCCCTTTCCGGCATCCACCCGGACTGGCCTTTCCATAGGTTTTTAGGGGAGGATCGCGAAGTTGAGGGTCTTGACGGCCAAATCTTGGCTCTTGAGAGGAGTTGTTGAAGGTCGTTTCCTCCTCGGAATGGCCGTGATTGTTCCTCTCGGCTCCGGGTATAGTATTGTGCTTTCGTGCAGCTTTCGAGGGTTATTGGTTACGGCGAGTGGAGTATATCTCCCTGCGGCATCCCGAGGGTATCAGATTGGTATCAGACTTCCGTCGAGTCTAATTGGACCTCTATCCCGGCGGCCGATCGACCGATCGACCGTTCCAGGCGTCGAATGATGCAACGGGGTTGACCTGCACAAAACCTGAGCCAAATCAAAACAAACGCTGATCGATCGAGAATGTGGGCCTCTTGTAGGCACTGCTCATCGAGCAACGCGGGAATGATGGCATTCAAGGTGGGCGTCGCACAGCTGCCAACCAAAAAATTACCGTACTGACGAGCTTCGTCGATTCATCTGCCATTATGTGAAAATGCCGTGATACTATCGAGGGGCAGAGGTTTTGAAGGGAGAGACGGGTTGTCCCGAACTGGTTGGTGAATCTCCATATCTGGAACCGAAGGCATCGCGCTGGTCCAAAAATACGAGCGCCATCCGCTGAATACACTGAAGAGCTCTGGTTAATTATCGGCGCGTTCATAAACACTTTGAAGCCCTTGCCACTTTCCCTCCCAGAAAAGCAACCCATAGGCGGCTCAGCGCTGGAGTTCCATTGACATTGGCAAGGGTGTAGCCGGTCAGGGGCACTTCAAAGATGAAATCCACAAAACATCGGCGGTAGGTTAGCCCAAATGGATCGGTCACCCAGCATCTGGTAGAAAGCTTAGAAAACTTCTCTCGCAGTCTCTTTTGCCCAGAGGCCGTCGCCAGAACTGGGTTGACAATCGTCGTGGTGGTTTGGGTGAAAGGAGGGATCTGTTTGTCAATGTTTGAAACAGATGTACCTGCTCCCAACTCGGCGTAAATTCGCATCGGATCCTTTCACAAACTCGTTTACCTTGTTTTCAGGCTTGGGCTGTTCTTCCAATCCATGTCGCAAGCTTTTCTTGCCCATTCATCTGGTCTGCTGGGGCGGAGACCAGGATTTATCTCTCCGTCGTCTTCGGTAGACCCTACCCCGCCTGGTCGAGCTTCGCCACCACTTCAAGCGACTCGGATGCTTTTTCCATTGTCCTTCAGCTGGTCAAAGCCACCGTTCTGAAAGATCCAAGCGACAATGGTGGGGTGCCTAAGCCATTCTCGGTTGTTATGTGACTCGACATCGGCGACTGTCCTCGTCGACGGTGTCGACCGGATCTGGTAAGTTTTACCACATTCATTGTAGAATTTCGTAGCGTGAAAGCACCATAGCTCTCGAGCAATCTGTCCTCAAAGACAATGACCCCCAAGCGTTGGTATAAAATGAAAATCCCGCCTTCTCTGTAGCCCATTTTCGCAAGTGTACTCAACATCTTCTCCCCACCCATCTTTACGCGCTCGCAAATGGATTTTCGCCAAGCTCCCCGCGTCGCTCCTGCCGTCGCTACAAGGAGGCAGGAGGCCTTCACTAGGATGTGGCAAGCTGCGGTTGCTGAGAATCCAGGACTGTCGGAAGAGGTGGTTTTGAAGGCGTACATTCGCAAAGCGTATACAGCGGCCATGGAGCAATACAACGCGACGAGCGAGGTTTTTACTGGGCCTTACCTCACTGAACAAGATATTATTAGGATCGCAAGGCAGACCGTGCGTTTCTCGTCTCTCTCGCTCCTTCTCCTCGTCTCATGTATTTCTTCTCTCAGAACAACCCGAACCTTAGGCCGCTAATTCTGAAGAGCACCTCAATGGTTGGTCCTGCGCACTTTCAAAACGGACAAGATGGTTTCGCGTTTATCAATCCACGAGCTGCCGACTTCTTCAACACGACTAAAAGTCATCAAATTAACCCCGCTGTTACTTGGAACGATTCTCGCTTTAATAAATTGGATTATTTCCGGAAGAACACGTTCTTGGTTTTCGTCGAGATCGGAGGACCGAGTCTGACCCCTGGCTACGCCAAGTTCAAGTATATCGGAACTTTCTACGTGAGGACCTATGGACCTGGTATTACGCTGGATCGGTATGCGAACGCTGAAAATAAGGTTAACGACGATGTGAGTGTTTTCCGGCCTTATGATTTGTGAAAATGTTTTTGCTGATGAGGGGAGTTCTGTACATAGCATTTGCGTATGGTCCAGCGAGCTATCAAGGAAGGTCCTCAGCATGTTTGCAAGGCCCCTCTGGTTGTTTTCCAGATTTCGGAGGATTTGCATGGGACTGAGAATCCCTTTAGGGCATTTCTCTAATGTACAGTTAGCCCTATTACTTGTAGCCTCCTAAATTCTTATGTTTTTCTGCCTTGCGACTCGTACGTGGAGACACGGTGCGCTCTCGAAGCTCAAAGGTTAGGATTGTTCTCAAAGTGGCACCGCTATCTTCCAAGCTCTGCTCTGCACGATTCTCGATCGCTTCACGTTCGCGTTATGTCGCGATCGGTCACATCACATGTCCGTGACCGTGACACAATTTTGGCAGCCAGCACTGAATGACCGAAAACTCTTTAGCTCCTCCCTTGTCCTCCTTTGAATCGGGTATTGTTCTCTAGTTGTGCTGCCAGCTCATCGTTTCAGCGACACAATGGTGTGGAAAAACTATCGGAAAGCTAATGTCTCATGAAGTTCGAGGTCTATCACCAGTGACCACTGACGAGGTCAGGCAAGGAAATCTACCCTGAGCCACAGCGGCTCACGATTCCGGAATTGGCTCCAAAGTCACTCGGAACGGTTGTTCTCGATTTGACCATTGTCCTCTCTTGATGGGCTTCCATTGTCCTATGCGCAATGAATTCTCTCGCCACAGTTGCCCTGTCGGCATTCTTCGTTCTTGACCACTCGGTTCGATTGGGGACCATCTGCCCCAGACGGTTTGTTTAAAAGAGGGCCAGTTGACGAGTGGGTGACCATAGATCCTTTCTCCCTTCCTACCATTTACTCACTCTTCTTGCCAGGCTAGTCCCACTTTTTTCTTCCCTGGCTTGTAATTTATCCCCGTAGTTCGACCTTCTTCAGTCTGCTGCTATTCAGCTCCTGGACGCCCCTTCACTCGCTCGACAATTTATTAGATTTATTGCTACGACATGTCCACGACCACGACCTCTTCTGCACGATTCGGGGACCCACGATCTCCTCTCCGACCCTGTTTCTCGAGGATGAACAGCAGCGAAGGTCCCGCACCACTGGTGCACGTCGCCAGCCGATTATTTAAGCAAGCCGAACCAGACGTTCTTCCGGGTATAGCTTTTTATGAGCCACAGCTCTCTATTGTAGAGACTGAGCCCACCACCCCAACTTCTCTCGATGCTCGAGGTCGATCTCACGCTCTGGAAGAAGATTTTATATTGGAAGACTCGAGCAGCGCGTATTACCCTCCTACCACTTCGTACGAAGAGTCTGAAGATGGAGAAGAGTATCCCTTGGGGGACGTATTTCTGGAAGACGAATGGAGTGGGAGCTCCCCTGTATCCGAATTTTCCGACGAGTGGGAGGAAGAAATCGAATGGCAAGTGGAGGAAGATGATGATGATGATGGAGGCGAATGGTACCAGGGTTCCGGAACCATTACGCCTACGACGCCTGCTATCATCGCGAAACTTGACGACCTTGCTTCCAACATTCGTTCTCTCTCTGTGTGGGATGCAGACGAAACCGAGAGCTCCGTCGAAGTAGTTCGAGAGGATGAGGAGGAGATGTGTACCGAAGACAAGCGCCAGTTTTACTCGGAATTCGAGATTGTGACCAATCCTGTAAGTATTGCGCATCTCTCATTTCCTTCAAACCCTCTCACTTCACCACAGTCGGTCTTCAAATACAAATACCTGATCATTCCCGAAGCAGCTCTCAATGGCGTACACCACCTCTCCCGCGCCTCACACGGCTTCTTCAACCTAAAGTCCTACACCTCCCTCCTCGACACTCTCCACGTCTCAGACCCAGAATCCTGGAAACTCTGGCTTAAACTCCAAGACTACTCCATCGACAGCGAAGACTGGGCCGACCCTATCCTCGAACACCCTTCATTTTTCAACCAATACGCGACGTTGGTATTCGTTGNAAAGGCCCGGGATGTTTTCAAAGAGCGGAGACCCGATTTATGAATTTATTGGTAATTTTTATGTGAGAAGGCATGATCCTGTGCTGGCAAAGGGGAATCGGCCAAGACCTGGCTCCTTTGAGAGGGTGCTAGCTGATTCGCCTTATCTTTCGGCCTCCCTTGTCATCCTTCAATTTGTGGAAGATCCATTCATTCTGTAGATTTATTCAAATGTAGCCATAGTACTGCCTATTATTCTTCATCTATGTATTATGCTTTCATCCTATCCATACGCCCCTGGAAAAAAGCACATCCCCCCGTCGAGGTGAAATGTAGCGCTAACTGAAGCAAAAGGTTTACGGGCGACACGTCCCACTGCGCGACTGACGACATGCCCTGATCTCCGAAGACTAACTCGGCGAGCCCTGCTAGTTGCGGAATTGCTTCCCTGGCTAGTCAAGGACGGATTATTCCAAGACCGGGTCACGCCTTAAGGCGCGAGGGTCTGTGGAAACCAAGTTTTCTGGAGGGGACAGTCTTGAACCAGCGCACTGATGGAATGATTCGCTGAGAGAAAGCACCCGCATTCCCGAGTTGCGGCCACTACAGCCGTTGAACCACAGGGGCATTCCGAGATTATGTTGTCATAACGCTGTGATGATGATATCATACCGCCCAAATCATCTCCATATGGCTCTGTTGGCGAATGAGTGAAAGACTCAAGCTGTGCTCTTCACCCCTCCCCATTGACCACAACTTGAGTGGGGATTTACGCCCTTTAACGACCTCATGGCCAGCCTTTTTGTCTCACCAATCGTCGAAATCTTTCGATGGAGCCTCCAACCAGTGGCTCCATTCACCTGGTTTGGATTTCCTATCAGCACCCTCGACGTGGTGGCCACCTTTCGACTATGCATTGTGCTACGGCAAGTGCGAGAATTAATGCAGGCCGCTCATATTGCCAAGAATTCTAAAGGGGAGGTTGAGGGACACTCCTTTGCCAAGCGTTTAGCAACGACGCTTCTGGTCGTGTATGGAGGAGAGGCAATTACAGGTCCGTACACTATTCAGTGCAAATACGCAACTATTCTCCCGGGATTCACCTTGAGTAATCTACACAGCTCCAATGCTCGGGATTCCACCGTCGTTTATGGTCTCTGGAATTGTACCTGCTTTGTACGCAGCTGTACAGGCCATTGTGGATAACCTACCGTCCGTCCCGGCGCCCTCGGCGGAGACTGAGCTGCCCCTTTCAATCTTGGATGGCATTACCCGTGCTTATTTGCTCTGCAACCTCATCCCCCCGGCTGTGACCACCAATACCTCTTCACTCATTGCCTCCTCTCCGTGGACGTTGCTCATCACCTCCTTGGTAAGCCATCCCTCATCAGCGCAGTTGTTACGTTCACCTGCCTCTTACACCAACCCAACCTAATACGGCACTGACCCTCCTTTTTCGCTCTACTCTTAGATCACCGCCAACGCAGGCTTCTTCTTCGTAAACCTCTTCTCCTTCCTCAACCCGACATCTCTATCAGTCCAAACGCCACCTGAACTCCAACCTTACGGATGGACAGCGACCGACCTCTGGTGTGCGCCCGCTGTGACCGCGATTTACGCGCTTTTAACGCATGCTCAACCTTTCTGGGCTGAGCTGCATACCATCATTTACGAATCGCTTTCCGGACCCCAGGCCCAGGCACAAGGAAAGCCTGCGGTGGAACCTTTGGACCCCGAATTGGCCAGAGCGATCTGCGCTGTCCTTTTGTCGGGTTTGTTCCTTGGGAAGACTGCGAAGAACTTTGGATTGTTGCCTAACCCCACGGCCAAGGCTCCGAAGATAGGTACGCTGTGATTCTCTTCTTCACGTAACTCGTCTTTTGCTGATTTTGCGAATCATCGACGTCATCTTTGCAGCCAAGAAGAAGACCCAGTGAACGTTAACGGCTCGTTGGACGACCTTTCCGGTGGCGTTTATGCGAGTCCACGGACCTGTTTGAATACTAGAGCTCCCAAGTGCATGTTATTTCCGACGCGCCCGTTCTTAATTCGATATAGACACGTTTCGATTGACTGAAGCACGTTCTCGGGGAATTTTTACTCAGGAAACACGAAACCCGTATCATTACGTGCAAAAACCAGTACAAATTGCACAAAGGAACGCTCGGGTCAATATAAGAGTCCTTTTCAGCCGACCTCGACAAGCTGCGCCCCCAAACCCAAATGGACATCTAAGCCCTCTTGCAGTATCCATCGCTATTTCGAATAAAGTTGATGCTCCCATCCGGCTGGGTCTGTCCACCAGTGTTGGTCGCATCCGCGATGGTGTGACACCTGGTGTACAACGAGCAAGTCAGCTGGGTGCTTCCATCTTTGCCGTTCACGTCGTTGTAAGCTGAACACCGATTCATGAGTATTAGGAAGCATCGTCAGAAAGTAACAGGGCAGCTGTTACGCACTGTTGACAAAGTTGCACCCTTCGACGGTGTTGCACATAGCCGTGCAGTCTGCAAAACAATGCCATTATTAGCCACCACACTTTACAACTTGAATAACGTCGCAATCAAATTGAAGCATGAACGAACCTTCGATCGTGTCAACCAACCCAAAAGTCAGGTAGTCATCTGCCTGGGTCGCGCCAGTGGCGTTCGTAAACGTCGCGGTATACCCAGGAGGAGCAGGAGGCAGCGTAGGGGTCGGAGACGGGGTCGAACTCCGAGTCTTCGTGGTCGTCGGTTTCGGGGGAGGAGGCCTGGGGCACTGAATGTGCTTCGGATGCTTCTTCAAGATTTTGCAAATGGGCTGCGAGTAACGAACAATAATGCAGAGGTCAGGCGCGTCGCCTCACATCTAGGCCGGTAGATGAACAGGAAGGAGCTACTCACCCCGGACAAGCAAGGAAGCTTCGGGTGCTTGTGAGGATGCTTGCCGTAGTACCAGCCAGGCTTGGCTCCGGGTCGTCCAGGATTCTGAGGGGCACCGAAGTGGTTACCACGACTGAGTGTGTCAACGTCGAACGCGTCGACATTGGTGGTATGAGAGGGTACTGCGATGGCCCCAGTAATCACGAGAGAGAGAAGGGTGGTCAAAGTCGCGGCGAATTTCATCGTGAGGGGGTGGTAGTATCGCGGTAAGTATGCTCGTACAGCGCGTCAAACAAAGTCAAGAGAGCCCAGGAAGCTGAAGAATAAGCGCAGCAATTCGAGCATTTTATACTGTCTTTTCGGAGGCTTTTCACCCACGAGGAAAGGGCCGGTGGAAAAGATTTAAAGTTAGAGAGTAAGATCATCATCAACGTCGGTCCAGGTCTTCTTTGACATCTTTTGTGAAATAGTGTATGTACGTCCTGAGATCTTTTGTTGGCTGAGTCCGAAAAGGCGTAAGGACGCGCTTCAAGTTTACACACGTCTATCGTGCCTTTCTGTCACGTCCAGTCGGATAGATAGGAACCGGAATGCGCGATGTAAAGTATACAGCACGGTGCCGTAAAACGTGCGGTGGGCCTTCAGACGAAGCGTAATTTCAGTTAAAATTGGAACAAGGGACAAACAGGGTATTACTCTGACGCGTTTCTGGGAACCACAGGTACATCCATCTGCTGCTCGAAGCTTCACTCACCATTTCGCTTAGATAGACTATGCGTACGGCAGGAGGCGCTTCATTACCGAGCCAAAAATGACAATGTGTTGGAATAAAAGGGGATACAAAGACTGGACATGACGGGTATATTCAAATTTATGGTTTATATGTGAAATTAGGAAGATATCGTAGCTTCGCAAAGTCTAGAGAAAAAATCCGGGAAAGGAAGGCCTAAATCATAGTTCGCTTGTTCCGAAAGGATCAGAAAGAAGATTAATCCGAGGCATTATTTCTTCTTGCACCATCCATTACTGTCCCTGATGTAACTGACACTGCCATTGGGTTGCGTCTGTCCGCCGGTATTGGTCGCAGTCTCCGCGGTGTGACACCCCTTGTATAGGGAGCAAGTCAACAAGGGACTTCCATCCTTTCCGTTGACATCGTAGTACGCTGTAACATACGTATTAGAAACCGAAACAACTAAACTAGAACAGTCTAAAACTTACTATTCGCAAAGCCACATTCAGGGATGGAGTTGCACATTTCCTTGCAATCTGCATCGCCATATTAAAAAAGGATCCTGGTATCTTTTTACGTAGGAACTTACCGGCAACTGTGTCAACCAGACCGAAGGTCAAGTAGTCCCCACCTTGAGTAGCACCAGTGAGGTTCTTAAACGTCTGTGTATATCCATCTCCAACAGGTGGCTKTGGAGGAGGAGCCTCGGCTGCTGGAGGTGGTGGAGGTGGAGGTGGTGGAGGCGGAGGAGGCGGAGGCGGAGCCTCGAACTCTGGCTCTGGCTCTGGTTCCGGTTCTGGGATAGGCGCTCGAGGGGGAGGCGGAGGCGGAGGTGGCTAACAAAAAAACCAGGTCAAAGAAAGAAAAAGTCTAAATTGTAGTGGATACTCACAGGAGCAGCCTCAGGCTCAGGTTCCCACTCGGGCTCTTCTTCAGCAGGAGGAGGCGAAGGCTCCCGAGCAGCGAACTTCGAAGCAGCCACTCCCGCTCCTACACCTACTGCAGTAGCAACAGCAGCGGCACCAACCCCAATAGCACCGAAGTTTCTAGGGCCGCCATGAGCTACAGTAGCACGTCCGAAAGCAGGCTTGGAAACAGTCGCTGCAGAAGCCGCTGGAGAATAACTTGCCGTAGAAGAGGCGGTACGACTCTTTGCCGCCTCCTCTTCAGCCTGCTTCTTGGCAAGCGCTTGCCTCTCACTCCAGGTGAGTTTCTTTCCAGAGGGAGAAGGTGCCGCAGGCGAGGTGGCTTGAGACTGCGACTGTTCGAATGCAGCGAAGGGATTCCTGAGCTTCTTCGGTGCTGCCAACGCAACCGGAGTGTACGCGCTCCTCAAGGGTTCAATCTTATCTTCTTCAGCCGGTTTGGTGGGCGTATTGGACGTAGCAACGTGGAGGGTAGGAGCCGCACCAGGTTCCGGAGCAGGGGCAGGAGCAGGCGGAGGTGGGACGCTGCGGGCCGCAGCAGTTGGTGTCGCAGCACCTCTCTGTAAAGTAGATCAATATCACATTCATACGGAGACAAAAAATGAACACACCATTGCACTGAAGGCAGGCCGAGAGGCTGCAGGTGGTGCAGGAGGGCGGCTTGCCGTCGGAAGTGGAGGCGCTTTGGGAGGAGCAGCGTCTGCCGCCTTCTCCTCAGGCCAAGCGCCAACAGGAGCTTTGCCCGTGATTGTAGTCCTCCCATACAGAGAGCTCGCGGATGGTGTGGGCTTGGTAGCACTTGGTACAGGTCGCGACGCCGCAGGAGGGGGAGGTGGTGGGACATTCCGCTTCAATGCCGCTATGTCGACTTTACCAACCGGGGTGTAACTGGTGCCCACAGGAGCAATGGGTTCGGCTTTACGAGGCGCTTCCTTCTGTACAGAGTATTTCGCCCCGGAAGCTGCTTCAACTCGCTTCATGATGATCTCCGGAGTGACATCGCCCTGTCATTGTATAGTGCTAAGTCACCTCTTGTCTTCAGGAAAGAACGCAGGTTGGTGACGTACCTCATTTCGAGCATTGATAACGACGTGTGTTCCTCGCAGAAAGTTGGCAACCGCATTGGAATGAGTATGGAACAACCCTTTCTTGACCTCCGGCACACCATCTCCACACCAATTGATTTGCACTAACTTGGGGAGCTGGCTCTGTCGGTGACGCAGGTGGCTTTAGAAAATCGAACGGAATCACGATAATACCAAAAATCTCTCACATGCGGCTCGATGACCCGTACAAAGGCGTATTGCACTCTACATCGATGCGCAGTCTCAGTCAACGATTCTAGGGCGATCTGGCAAGAGCTACTCGCCTTCCATCGGAGAACTCTTCTTCTAGTTCTTCAAGACCGCCGCTGCCAGTGGCTTGTACCTTGAGATCATTGGATCTACCTTCGTAGGTGAAGATCGCCCAGTCTATGCCCTGGTTGTTGAGCACGTTCTGATACGCTTCTGAGATCTCTCTGCTGGAGAGGTTGATCTGAAGAGACATATTGACAGCCCCTGTTATGTATGTACTCAATAATCAGAAGGTAGATACAGGTGCATGGGCAGACTTTACCTCAATACTTTGATTCTCTGGATTCTCGATACCCTCTTTGCTGATGACGATAACAAACAAGTGGCGAAGAAGGGCGACTCCGAGCGACATCATCCCGCCGCAGACCAGCGCACTGCCACACTGCCGCCCTGTCATGTGACGCGAACCGCGCTTCCAGGCGCTTGGCGTCCGCCACACGAGCTTTGGGTTGATTGAACAGGCTAGAAAGCCGGACATGCCATGGCAGGTAAGAACTAAAACTATTGTACATAATACTGCACACTAGAGAAGCGGTTTATGTGAACTCGCCAGATCATCACGCAGTAGTGTTTTGGCAAGCTTCTCGTACTTCTCCCACTCGCGATCCTTCGTCCAACCAATGGACCTATCCTCCTTAAGAACCAAGACATCGTCTTTGTCCCTCGACCCTTTACCAGCAAGCAATTTTTTACTCTCTTCTTCAAAGACATCAAGCCAACGCCTTGCGACGTTCTGCTCGTCCTCGGTTAGGACTGGAAGTCGGAGAGCCCACAACGCTCTATCAGTTCCGTGCGTCACATACCCTGTTTGAATTCAATATTTGGTCAGTGACACTGAATCTCGTCCACGAGTACAATGAGCGATGACTCACCAAACGGTCTAAGCTCTTCTGGCGTCCACCTAATCTCATACCTCAAAACGGGGAACCCATTATCCACCAAATCCCTCGCCAAAACACGCACAGGCAAATGAACCTGCGCCACACTCAAAATCTCACCAAACCGTCTCTTCAAATCTTTCTTCTTCGCTTTCGGTGGCAACGCAGGGTACTGACCCACTAAATCGCGCACCAACGACGAAGAGAAATATCTCTCGAGGTTGGTAATGACATCCTCGGCACGTTCAATGGGATGTGCGATGGAGTAGAGGTACCATTCCTCTGTCAAATCGCCGAAGACGACGAACCGCACCCCGCGAGCTTGGAGGGCGCGACTGAAGGTTCCGTTCCTCTGGCGTTCCATTGGTCCAGGGGATGTAATGATCCAGTCGTCCGATAGACACCCTCGGAAGGTGCCGTAGGATTCCAGATGCTCGATAGTGTTGGTTAAATCCGACGATGAGACCCTGGTGGGGTCTTTGAGAGTTTCTAGTACGTCGTCGGCATCTGGGTCCAGTTTCAGAGCTTTGCATAGGGCTTCGAATTGAGGTCGCAATTCTGCGGGGGTCTTCGGGTCTGCGCTGTAGTGATATTCAAATGAGACTTCATAAATGAGGTTGATGAGAATAATTGGCATACAGGATAGCGTTGGACTGGAGGACAGCTGAAGTGAAGGGAGCAGATTGACCCTCTGGAAGTTGGGATGCGTGGTGCAGGAGCTGCTGTACGGAATGAGCTCCTAAATCGATGGGTTAATTCGTAACAAGAATGTCCAGTTCGTGGCAAGTTCATACCTGCAGAAAGACCGGTTATTTGGGTAGCCTCCGGTGCACCTAAGGAGCTTAGATATCAGAGCTCGTCACCGAAAAGAACACAAGCGTTAGCCTTACCTCCGAACGCGGCTATGTTTGCCTTGATCCATTCCAACGCAAGCCATTGGTCTTTGAATCCATAGTTTCCCTTTAAGCCGTGTTTGTCTGAAGCGAGGAAGCCAAAGGCAGAGAGCCGGTAGCCAATGTTGACCCATATCTCGTTCCTCTCTGCAGAGACGTATTGAGCTTGGGATCCGAGGCTATGGGGACAGCCAAACTGAAGGAAACTTGAGTATTGTGAGTCAGTGATCCACTGCAGGACTATCAGGATGTATCTCACCCTCCATGAATGTAGACCTTCACAGGGAAGTCTGTCCGAGATGGGTATGATGGCGGTATGTGTATGTTGAGGAACAAACTGCCCCGAACGGGCATCAGCCAGTGCGTTTGAAAGCTGCATAAGACACCCTACGGGTTCTCCGTTGGCTTGCCTAGGCCAACTTTGTCTTCAAATGGCATACCTAGGGTAGTCGGGGTCAAGTTGAGTTATTCAAAAACCAATTACTCGGAGACTTACCCTCGGCCTGGCCATCGTTGTGAGGTTGGGCTCCATCTTGGCAAAGAACTCAGGAGAGACTCAGAACACGAGAGATAATCAAGACCGACAGCTGCTTTCGTAGATATAGCCCTTTTTCTCGTATCGAAACTCATGTGGCAGGGGTTTGGGATCCTCGAAGCGTCCAGGAGGTAATGCATAGGGTATCTCTGGATTCATTGCGTCAACATACCAACTTCGAACTCTTCGTGGAAGAATGCCCACCGAGAAATACAACGGAGCCATTGGCAGCCCTGCCTCCTGTAACAGGCCCATAGCGAGTCTCAACGGTTACTCTGCCCGAGTTACGGGCCAGCTCTTCCTGAAGATGAGTGCCGGACATAACGCCATCACAGGACGGGCAGGAACGACGCGTGCGACAAAAATAGAAAGGCTGACTAAGCGATGGCCACATCTGTCGGACACGTCGCCTGGCAAGCGCGAAACATCATCGACTTTCTCTTTCCTACTCCCCAAGGTTCATTCATTCACCAAGGGTCCATTGGCCAACACTCTCGCCAATGCCGTCCCTGGCCTACCCCGTCCCAACGGACCTTTCCCCGGCAACCGTCAAAAATACTGCTTCCCTCTTCAGAATCGTTACCCTCGCCCTCATCTCTGGCGCCGCTATTGCATCTCGTCTGTTCTCTATCATAAACTATGAGAGTGTCATCCATGAATTGTGAGCTATGGTCTATCTTGAATTGCGAAATTGAGTGCTAACTATGTTGCCAGCGATCCGTGGTTTAACTAGTACGTCGAGCCATTGAATTCAATTCAACGGTCATCTGAATATACGTTGAACAGTCGAGCGACCCGAGTATTAGCCGCAAAGGGATTCTACGTACGCTCATGCTCTTCAACTTTTGAAAACACGCCTGAACTTTGCTACAGGAATTCTGGAATTGGTTCGACCCAACAGCATGGTACCCTCTCGGTCGAGTCGTCGGAGGCACCGTTTACCCAGGTCTAATGGCGACCAGCGGTGTCATTTACTACATCCTGCAAGCTCTGAACCTCCCTGTTGACATTCGAAACATCTGTGTCCTCCTTGCACCCGGGTTTAGCGCTCTCACCGCTTGGGCTACCTACATGTACGTCATCGTTTGCGCTGACGCTCTTCCACGTTTGTTGACACGCCTGTTCGTTTGAAGGTTCACGAAGGAAATGAAGAACGAGAGTGCTGGTCTACTTGCGGCAGCCTTCATTGGCATTGTTCCTGGATACATTTCTCGTTCGGTCGCCGGTTCATACGATAACGAAGCCATTGCCATCTTCCTCCTGATGTTCACGTTCTTCTTGTGGATTAGGGCTCTCAAGCAGGGAAGCGCGCTGTACGGTACTATCGCCGCGGTATTCTACTTCTACATGGTCGCCGCTTGGGGTACGTCAATTGCTATCTTGTATGTTATAGCCTCTCAACGCTTTTCTAGGTGGATATGTCTTCATCACGAACATGATTCCCGTGCACGCCCTTGTTCTTATCCTCATGGGTCGATTCTCCCACCGCCTCTATGTTGCTTACTGCTCCTGGTACGCCATCGGTACCCTCGCGAGTATGCAGGTACCGTTCGTTGGCTTCCAGCCCGTCAGCACTAGCGAACATATGGGCGCTTTGGGTAGGCACATTTATCGAAAGTCAGCTGTCCTCTTCTAACGTCACAATTTTAGGTGTATTTGGTCTTCTCCAAATCGTTGCCTTCATTGAGCTCGTCCGATCCCATGTTTCCTCGCAGAACTTCCAAAGGCTTTTGCGAGTGTTCTTGGTCGCAACTGGTCTCCTCGGAGCATCTGCATTCGTATTCCTCACATACAACGGCAAGATCGCACCCTGGACAGGACGTTTCTACTCTCTCTGGGATACGGGTTATGCCAAGAAGTAAGTGTCCGTTCGACAGCATGGCTTTACTTTCGCATACTGACTTTTGGACAGGTACATCCCTATCATCGCGTCCGTCTCCGAGCACCAGCCTACCGCCTGGCCATCCTTCTTCATGGACTTGCAGATGCTCATCTTCGTCTTCCCAGCGGGTGTCATCATGTGCTTCCGCGAACTCCGGGACGAGCACCTCTTCGTCATCATCTACTCCGTCATGGCCAGCTACTTCGCCGGTGTCATGGTCCGTTTGATGCTCACTCTCACCCCCGTTGTTTGCGTTGCATCCGCCATCGCTCTTTCCACTTTGTTGGAGACCTACATCAACCCTGTTGAGCCAGATGCTGCCGTCGAGGTTGTAGAGCCCAAGCAGACCAACGGCGAGACGACCGCCGCTGCCGCCCCTTCCACCCCCGCCGGGAAGAAGGCCAAGAAGCCCGCTGCTGCTGCTGCTGCTGCTCCCACGAGCGCCCTCTCCGAGCTCGTCGCCGTCTCCTCTGGCAAGAAGACCGCCTCCTCCCGTGGCATTTTCGGCTTGGACACGCGCATCGTCGTGGTTCTCAACACCCTCTGGATGCTCTTCTTCTTCGTCTTCCACTGCACATACGTCACCTCCACCGCGTACTCCTCGCCCTCTGTTGTGTTGGCCTCCCAAGGACCTGATGGGTCGCAGCATATCATTGATGACTTCCGAGAGGCGTATTATTGGTTGAGGCAGAATACACCTGAGGACGCTGTTGTGATGAGCTGGTGGGATTATGGGTACCAGATTGCGGGTATGGCGGACAGGCCGACTTTGGTTGATAACAATACCTGGAATAACAGTGAGTCGAGCGTCCTCGCCTCTCTCCTCTTTTACCATGAACTGACACCTGTTCTTTTTCTCTTCATCCAGCCCATATCGCAACCGTCGGCAAAGCCATGTCAAGCTCTGAAGAGAACGCATACCCCATCCTCCGAAAACACGACGTCGACTACGTCCTCGTCATCTTTGGTGGTCTCATTGGGTACTCTGGTGATGATATCAACAAGTTCTTGTGGATGGTGAGGATCGCGCAAGGTGTTTGGCCTGATGAGATCCAAGAGTCCAACTACTTCACCCCGAGGGGAGAGTATCGCGTTGATGATAATGCTAGCAAGACCATGAGGGAGAGTTTGATGTACAAGATGTCCTATTACAGGTGCGTTCCTTCTTTCTTTGTTGATAGGCGGGGCTCGCGAGCTGACCTTTGGATGATGTGTCCAGGTTCGCGGATCTGTTTGGAGGAAACCAGGCTGTTGACCGTGTCCGCAATCAACAAGCACCAAAGAACATTGAACTAGACTATCTCGGTACGTCTTCTTCTCCCTCCTTACTCTCCCGGGGTTCACGCAAACTGACGACTGCCCTCTCTCTCTCATCTTCACAGACGAAGCATTCACATCTGAAAACTGGATCGTCCGAATCTACGAGGTCCGTAAAGAAGATATCCTGGGCCGAGACCTCAAGAGCGCCAACGCATTCGAAAAAGGGAAGAAGAGGAAACGCAGTAAACCCATTACGTCGAGGCGTAGGGCTCTTGCAGCGTAGAGTGATTCGGACTCTCTCGAGCTTTGTGTATGATGTATGGAATAATATCGATGCGTGCTGAATGCCCATACCCTGGACTCTCTCTTGCTGTGCGGTTGATGTAGTTGGAGCCCTTTGGCAAATTGGTAAGCTATGTTGTTCCTACGAGGCCTGCGCAGCACACAGGGAGGACCGTAAGCAGGGTAGAACTTCTGAGAGGTCCTTCGATGGAGTCACGTCTCTAGGAACTATTGCTCCGTGATGCTACGTGCTTTTGGGAAGATCTATATGAAGCAGAAGGGGATAACGACTGGAAATCATCCAGAAAGAAAGTCCACGTTGTATCTCGCCTACCTGCTCCTGCCTGCACGTGAGTTGTTCATCGTCGTTGAGGTAGGCGGTGGAGACAGGAGGAGAGCAGTACCGTGCCATTGTTATTGTCATTGTCAGAGCAGTTCGTACACTTTAATACCGAGGCCAACGGTCTCGGGCAAACAAGTGCCATCTACTATTAATGGGGCACGAACACGAACCCTACGAGTCGGCAATAATATAAACTGGTAAATTGCGAGTTCGAGCCATTTTCTAAGCATACAAATTGAAAGAATGAGAGAAATCAAGACGCTTGAGCGCATGAAAACGGCCTCATTTACGAAGACCAAAGTGAGTTGTCAATGAAGTTGACCAGGAAGATAAATATCACATCGGTGGTGGATTGGGGTAGGACTCCTTGGGAGGCGGTGTCTTGTCCTAGTAGTCGAAGGTGAGTACCACGAAAAACCAAGTAAAGCAGAACAACGGTCTTACTAGAAGGATGTATTAGCCCTTACCGAGAGATTGACCTCAGGCTGCCGGGGGAGGGACCTTTGAAGCAAGATCTGATGGCTTTGTTTTGTTACGTCCACTACGACGAACAGGAGGAGGTTCAATGGTGGCGGGATTGGTCGCTCTACGATATATATGAAGCACGGTTTAGAGAAGCAAACATGTCCACTTACCTCTTTTTGGTTTTCACCGTTCTAAGGGATTCGGATGTGAGAAATGGAGTAAAGATGAGGAATGCTACTGACTTACTGGGTGGATCTCTTCTTGCCAGTGCTTGGTTTTTTTGCAGGTGGGCCTTCTTGAGCACTGGTGCTTGGTTCAAGGCCTTTCCTCTTTGACACCACCTTTTGCTCCTTCTGAATTGGCCTATGGATGGTAGAAGTATCGGTACCAGGGATTTCTAGGTGGTGACTGGAAGCAGGAGTGGCCTCTTCATCGTCGCCTTCCTCCGAGTCCTCGACGCTGTCCCGGATGGTCGTGGCGAAGAGGTCCCATTCCTCCGGATGGTGATACGGTTTTAAGTCAAGATACTGAACATAAACATTGCCCTCCTGCGCAGAACAATCGTTGGGCAAATGCCAATTTACCACTTGCCGATGGCGGAACGGCGCCACGAGCACGTACTTGAGCTTGACAGGATGACCGGCATAGGCCTCCACGTTCTCTTTGAGAGTCTGCAACAGTTCGAATCCCGTAGCCCCACCGGCATGTTGGTTTGCTATCGTCAGTTGGAAAACCCAGATAACTGTGTGATCTACAGCCCGCTGCAGTAAGAAGCCGTCGAAGAAAGGATTGTTGCGCTTTGATGGCAAATAATAATTGAGAACGGAAGCTTGAAGGACCTCCTGGATATCGTTATATGGGACGATCTCTCTCGCATAACGAGGAAAGCTAGGGGGATTTGACAAAATTGTTGGCTCTTCCCCAGCTTGCCGCTTGCGTGAAGTTGCCTTTATCCTGCGATCATGATACACGTCGAGCACGTCACTGTTTGACAGTAAGCGGGGAGTATCCTGATAATGTGGAGGAAGCACTCACGTTCGATAGTCCAGATCCCCCCGGAAATGTTGGAACCTCTTCTTGGACCGAGACGTCGGTGCCAAATTCATCGCCTCGAACACGCCAAAAGCCTTCAAATCGCCACTACTGAGCTTGCCACTGATATAGCGAGTGAAGAGATCCTCGAAGGACATGCCGGCAAAAATGCTGAGACCCTCAATGTTATCGACACACCTTAGATGTGCCTTTGTGTAGTCCAATGAGAGTGTCTGAAGATGTCTTGATACGAGATAAGCGATTTTGCGAGTTTTGAAGTCAATGGTGAGGTCTTGGCAGGTAATGGCGGTATGCTTGCGACGAATGAGAACAAAGCTGTCAGACAATGCGTTGGCATTCCGTCTTGCGTTGTCGAAAATGGGACGGATTTCTTGCGGATCATTCAGAGAGGCGATGATGCTTTTGAGACGACACTCATAACCCTGTTTATCGTGCAGAAAAGCCACAATATCACGGATACATGGGCCAACCTCAGCGATCAACGCCTCAACCAATGCTTGACTGCCGAAGTAGGGATATCGACCTTCGGATGGAATTTGGGTCAATCTGTCGTCAGACAGGCTGAGTCAATAGGAGTCGGTGAGTGATTATATACCAAATATCAATGATTAAACAAACATACAATGAAACAACTTCATCCAAGGACCATGGGTTTACATAGATCATCTCGAGTTGGTGGTACGCTCTCGTCCAAGATCGATACCTGTCTTTCTGAGGTGATGTGGCGAGAATACAGAAGGCATGGGGTGAATTTGCGCGGCTACTCTCATCCTTTCCGGCGTCATTGGCGTCAATTATGGACCAAGGGAGGATTTGGCGCCCCTCAACCCAGTAGGACGGAGGAAGGTGATCACAAGTGATCTCATCTTTTTTGCACCTCCATACTCCATACTCGTCGAACAAGAAGGAATATCCGGATCTGGTCGAAAAGATAACCGCGGTACCTTCCACCATGCAATGGAAGACGAGATATACGGCGCAATAAGACTTCCCTACACCACCCGTTAAAACATGTTCCGTGCGATTGAGAGGCAGATCTTACCAATGCCAGGTTGGCCTTCGATGATAACACGGGCTGGAGTCCGCTGAGCTCCACCGGAATTTTCGTACAATGTGGCAAGGTGCGTTTTGATGACTTGGTACTCGGGTCGCACATAGATGTGGCCGTCAGAGTCTCCGAGGGCTTCCAAATCCTGTTGGAGCTCGCGAGTATCGAGTGGACGAATGACGCGCGCAGAGTGCTCCGAGTCCCCTTGAGCGGAAATACGATCCAATTCCATTTTACCCTGGGAGTTTGTCCCCCACCAGCCACGATGAACACGGCCCCAAGGTCGTTTGCCTTGGCCAGTCCGTGAGTCGTAGAGACAAGTCCAGGGGTCATGGTACTGTTGGCAGGTCAACGATGAGCCGAAATCGACACACAATGAAGGGATGTACCTCTATAGATGGAAGTGGCGAATCTACCATCTTATCGCTGCTTGTGACGTTTTTTTTTCGAGGGTGAGTGAGTAATGGTGGTCAGAAGATGGTGTGGTGGCTGAAACTCAGGTCTCAGGCTTGACTAACACTTGCCGATCGGCCACCTGACCATTTCAAGCACCATAGGAATATAGATATTTTTTGGTTGTAGCTGCAAGCCTGCCCAACGGTATCGTCCTCGAAAATATTTTGCTGAAGGAACCCGTCGCGTGAGTTGAGGCTGAAAGAGGCTGTTTTATGACCTTGATTGAGCCTCTTCTCCGGTCGAAACCAACATGCGCCGAAGTACATTTAACCTGGCTATGTCGGTACGTCTCCCTTATCTACTTTCTCTCTACCCTCTCTCCCCCCATTTTACACAGACTGAAAATACTCTCTGTCGAACCCTCACAGACGATGGGTTCACATCCAAAAACTGGATCGTTCGAATCCACCAAGTTTGCAAGAAGATCTCCTGGACCGGAACTCTTTCAAGGGCGCCAATGCATTCGAAAAAGGGAGAGGAGTCGGAAACGGAGGAAATCTGCCACCTCGAGGCATAGACCTATTACAGTACAAAGTGCTTCGGACTCTTGTGCTTTGTGTATGATGTATGGACTGATACCGATGCATGCCGAATGCCCATGCCCTGAGTATGGATTCATGCATTGGTATTCTGGATGCCCCTGAAGCTCGAAGCCTGGTTCATACACCCAAAAAATCACCAAATATAGTCCAGGATGACAGCACACGCACGGTGAGGGCATACAGGATATCTAGGGTGCACATGCAACAGCAACCAGGTGTAACAAGTGGGGTAAGTTGTGAAAGATAGAACCGATAAAACGGAGGTGAGTACACGACGACTAAAGACTAGAGTACACAGGAGGATACTCTACAACGTCTTCTCCAGCCGCTTCAGGAGGCAACCGAATCCCGCTATCTTGATGATAAACAGCCCTTGACCTGTTCGATGACGGCGCCTCGTTCATCGTGATAAATCCAGAGTTCTGGGGTTTTTGGCCATGGCCAGGGTCTGGTACTAGTGGAAAGGGTTGAGCTTGCGCTGTTGGTGGCGAAGGAAATGGTGATGATGGATGAGGAGCAGCACTGGCAAAAGAAGCAGGAGAATTATGGTTAGTGTTGGGAGGGGTTTTCAGCCGGTGTGTAGAGTCTGCAAAGGATGCTGTGTCTCGGTACGAATTGTAATTGGACACAGGTCCGCGCCTGCTGTGACCTGAGGAGTGAGGCAGTACAAATGGCTCGACGCGAGGTGACATGCTGGATTGGGCGGGGCTAGGATCTTTTTGCAACCGGGTACATCTTCGCTTTCTCAACCAGACAACACCGACCACCAAGGTAATCAGGAGCAAAGCGCCGATAATGGCACCGACGATTGCGCCAACAGGTGCCTGACCACTTCGAGACAACGAAGGACCGGGATTGTTGGGAGTTCCTGTTGGTCCACTGCTGCCCGTACCGTCCGACGAACCATGTACAATGTCCGGCAATTCAGTAGTAGTCGTGTTGGCAGCCGGTGCACGCAGATTCGTGCCTCCCTCAATTAGAAACCGTTCGACCACTAGCGGAGTGCTCGGTCCGCTACTTGTGTATTGGAGGGTGATTGTATGGATTCCTCGAGGCAGACCTGAGATTCCAAAGATTCTGCGGTTGAATTGAGAGATGGCACCGCCCCCTGGAATCGTGTAACTGACAGCGGAGGTACCATCGAGGGAATAAGTGGCGTTTCCGGGATTCTGAGGAAAATTTTCCGGGAACACACCCCAAAGGCTAACACCAGTCCCTGTAGTAAGCGCCAGGATCAGAACTGTATCGGACGCAACACGAAAGAAGGCGTTGAACCCACCATTAAATCTGAATGTAGCAGTACTTCCTCTTACAAGGGTAAGATGAGCGAGCACCTCCCAGGGCTCCCATCCACTGCTGTATTGCAAGTCGGCATCATCCCTGGCGGCAGCGACAACCTCGCCCTCCACTATCCCTGAAGGTATGTATTGGATCTTGTCGAACAAGAAACTCCTCCCCGAGGTCTTGACCCTCACCCCAATTGTATGAGCCCCTGCGACGAGGTTGGAGAAAGTGCAAAACCACCAATTGTTCGCGGTTTCCGGGAAATAGGGCTCGCGCGGGACGATCCTTCCGTCCAGGATACAGTCCCAGTCGATGTCAGCAACGTCACCGTTCAGAACGAGATCGTTGGTCCCCACTATACCGGCGGCGCTACCTATAGCAGAAGTTAGGCTCGTCTTTCTGAAACTGTTCTCAATCTGGCCTCGTACCGTTGAAACTGAAGGAAAAGCTCGACCCATCGACATTCGACCCATGAAGAGTGTCGAGGTAAACCTGGCCGAATCTGTCCATGTTGTTGAAGTCAGCGCCGCTAGTAGCTGTCCAATCACCGGAATATAAGATTCGACTGTCCCTGTCGTCGATAAAGACCCATCGAGTCGGTTCCATGGTCCCAAAGGGACGGAATGAAATAAGAAATAGAAAGGAGTCGACGTCGAAATCCTCAATGATTTGTCAAAGCGGGCGATTTTTTGGATGGCTTGAAACGCGCGAGAGGTAAGTAAGACAGGGGAAGTGAAGATGCCTGTCGCTGTGAAGCCTGCAGCAGAGTGCGCAGGAGGGGGATGGCAGGGAGGATGGTGGCGAAAGGAGAAAGGGAAGAAGAGGGTTCAAAACTTCAGCTGCCCGTACAACTGAAATGTTACGGGATGTTTTTATCGTTGCTCAGTCCTTCTCGTGATACTCATCTGTTTTCGTGAGGACACCTGATCGACTGGGAGGTGGTTTGCGTCCTTCCAGAGTCCCACCGAAGCCTTCTCGAGGTCCGATTTGAAGATGTGATCAAATTCTTTGACATTACCTGCTTGATGAAGCCGGATTTTGGGCTCACGCAATCTGTACACCTTCCAGCGTTCGTTGTTTCTCTACCTGCGCCTGTACATGAGCTTCTTTGGGTCAAAGCGGCGACCAGCGACACGGTAGTTACCTCGTTAGCGCGGTACAACGAATTACTTCCCATGGTTCTTCCGGCACCTTTATCTCCTGCTCTCCCACACCAGCATCTGATCAAGGTCCCCAATTCTCCCCGCCATCTCTGGCTGGCGGCCTGTACCAGCATCCTCCCTCTCCATTTCCTGCCCTTCCAATGTCCACCAACCTCTTCGTGGTAGGTTGTCAGACCACCAAACGTGTTTTGTTCATGCTCCCTGCTCGTTTTGACGAGACGGCGCGCTAGAGGATTCACGAGGAGGGTCGTTCTCCTGCATGCTATCGGAATCCTACCACAATTATGTATATCAGTATCTTAAGTGTAAATGTAAGATACGCACCTGCATTCGATGTCGCTCAGGACTCCAGGAAGCCTCCAAGATCTCGGAGGCCGCATGTCAAGAACCTGGGATGCGCGGGCAATGGTTGGGTTGCTACTTCCCAGCAGCCATCTGCCTGTCAGAGTCTCCAAAAACCCATGATCCATATCACCGTTCTGATTGAGGTGGGTTTTGATGGTCCTCGGGCGTATAAAACAAGTTCGTTTGCAATTCTGGGCAGGGCAACAGGTCTTTTCTCTTTTTATCGGTGGGGTTCGCAGAGTTGTTCATGGTGGTGCGTGCGAGGTAATCATACATTCACCGAGCCTAGGTACATGGTCGATCGAAAACGCTAAAAGACGCGAGAAACAAGAGAGGTCGGTGAGGGGGCTGGTTAGAGTCGGAGTGGTCAACGGCCGGCTCGCAAAACCTGGATTTGATCATGCTCTTCGGCGTTTCGGTTCCCATCATACCGTAAGCCAATTGAAGCGATTTTCACTGGGCTTCAGCTTCAGTCCTCACCAAAGAAACGCAAGGTCAGCCACGTAGATTTTCGCCAAAAAGAGGACAAGGTGGATCTGCATGAACCAGGACGTTAGTTACGAGGAAGTTGAGTCGACGAACCGCGATGTCCCCACATATCAGCAGGTCGGCAAGTAAGTTCACATCCGAAACCTGGATCGTCCGAATCTACCAAGTTTAATTAATTAATTATTTATTTCCTTACAAGACGATCTCCTGGGCTGGAACTCTTTCAAGGGCGCCAATGCATTCGAAAAAAGGAAGAGGAGTCGGAAACCGGAGGAAATCTGCCATCTCGAGGCGTAGGCCTATTACAGCGCAGAGTGATTCGGACTCTCGAGCTTTGTGTATGATGTATGGACTGATACCGATGCATGCCAATGCTCATACCTTGAGTATGGACTCCATGTATTGGTATTTTGTATTTTGGATGCTCTCGAAGCTTAGCTTGAAGCCAGGTTACATACACCTTAGAAATCACCAAATATAGTCCAGGATGACAGCACACGCACAGTGAGGGCATACATGGTATCTAGGATATCTAGGGTGCACATGCAACAGCAACCGGGGGGTAACAAGAGGGGTAAGCTGTCAAAGATAGAACCAATAAAACGGAGGTGAGTAGACGACGGCTAAAGTTTAGAGTACATAGGAGGATACTCTACAACGTCTTCTTCAGCCGCTCCAGGACGCAACCGGATCCCACTATCTTCATGAAAAACAGCTCTCGACCTGTTCGATGACGGCGCCTCGTTCATCGGAATATTAAATCCAGAGTTCTTGGGGTTTTGGCCATTGCCAGGCTGTAGTGCTAGTGGTAAGGGTTGAGCTTGCGCTGTTGGTGATGGAGGGGTGTGTGATGATGGAGGAAGAGGAGCACTGGTAGCAGCACTGGCAGGAGAAGCAGGAGAATTATGGTTGTTAGTGTTGGGAGGGGTGTCCAGCCGGTGCGTAGAGTCTGCAAAGGGTGCTGTGTCCAGGTACGAATCGTAGTTGGAAATATACCGACTGTCGAACACAGGTCCGCGCTTGCTCTGAACTGAGGGGTGAGGCGGTACAAATGGCTCGAAGCGAGCTGGCATGCTGGATCGAGCGGGGCTGGAATCTTTTTGCAACCGGATACGTCTTCGCTTTCTCAACCAGACAACACCGACCACCAAGTTAATCAGAATCAAAGCACCGATAATGGCACCAACGATTGCGCCAACAGGTACCTGACCACTTCCAGGTAGCGAAGGACCGGGTTTGTTGGGAGTTCCTGTTGGTCCACTGCTGCCCGTACCTTCTAATGAACCAGGCCCAATGTCCGGCAATTCAGTAGTCGTGTTGGCGGCTGGTGCGCGCAGATTCGTGCCTCCCTCAATTAGAAACCGTTCGACCACTAGCGGAGTGCTTGATCCGCCACTTGTGTATTGTAGGGTGATTGTATGGATTCCTGGGGACAGACCTGAGATTTCGAAGATTCTGCGGTTGAATTGAGAGATGGCACCGCCCCCTGGAATTATGAAATTGACAGCGGAGCCGCCATCGAGGGTATAAGTGGCATCTCCGGGATTCTGAGGAAAGTTTTCCGGGAACACAGCCCAAAGGCTAACACCAGTCCCTGCAATAAGCGCCAGGATCAGAACCGTGTCGGGCACAACACGAAGGAAGGCGTTGAACTTACCATTAAATCTGAATGTAGCAGTACTTCCTCTTACAAGGGTAAGATGAGCGAGCCCCTCCCAGGGCTCCCATCCACTGCTGTATTGCAAGTTGGCATCATCCCTGGCAGCAGCGACAACCTCGCCTTCCACTATCCCTGAAGGCATGAATTGGATCTGGTCGAACAAGAAACTCCTTCCCGAGGTCTTGACCCTCAACCCAATTGTATGGGCCCCTGCGACGAGGTCGGAGAAAGTGCAAAACCACCAGTTATTCGCGGTTTCCGGGAAATAGGGCTCGCGCGGGACGGTCCTTCCGTCCAGGATACAGTCCCAGTCGATGTCGGCAACGTCACCTCTCAGAACGAGGTTGTTGGTTCCCACTATACGGGCGGCGCTACCTGTTCCAGAAATTAGGTTCGTCTTTCTGAAACTGATCTCAATCTGGCCTCGTACCGTTGAAACTGAAGGAAAAGCTTGACCCATTGACATTTGACCTATGAAGAGTGTCGAGATAAACCTGGCCGAATCTGACCATACTCCTGAAGTCAGCGCCCCTGGTAACTGTCCAATCACCGGAATATGAGATTCGACTGTCCCTGTCGTCGATAATGACCCATCGAGTTGGTTCCATGATCTCAAAAGGATGGAATAAGATAACAAATAAGAAGGGGGGGGACGACGAAATCCTCAAGGTTTCGTCGAAACGAGCAGTTTTTGGATGGCTTGAAAAGCGCGAGAGGTAAGTGAGATAAGGGAAGAGAAAATGCCTATCACTGTGAAGCCTGCAGCAGGATACGCGGGAGGGAGACGGGGGCGAGGACGGTGGCGAAAGGAGAAAGTGAGAACGAGGGTTCGAAGCCTCAGCTGCCCGGACAACTAAACGTTACGAGGTGTTTTTATCGTTGGCCAGTCCTTCTCGTAATGCCCATCTATTTTCGTGAGGACGCCTGATCGACTGGGAGGTGGCTCGCGTCCTCCCACTGATCATGAAGCCTTCTCGAAGAGGTTCGATTGGAGGATTTAATCAAATTCTTTGACCTTGCCTGCTTGATGAAGCCGGATATTGGGCTCGCGCGATTTGTACACCCTCCAGAGTTCGTTGATTCTCTAGCTGTGCCTGTGCATGAGCGTCTCCAGGCCTCTTTGGATCAACGCGGCGACCAGCGGCATGGTGGTTACCTCGTTAGCGTGGTCGACCAACAATGCATTGCCTCCCAAATCCGGGAACTGCGAACAGCCTCTCAGTCGGTCAGACTTTCTGAAGTCCTCTCCATCTGCTTCCATGGTTTTTCCAGCACCTTCCATCTCCTGCTCTCCCACACCAGCATCTGATTGAGATCCCCAATTCTCCCTCGCCATCTCTGGCTGATCGCCCATACCAGCAACCTCCCTCTCCATTTCCTGCGCTTCCAATGCCCCACCAACCTCTTCCTGGTGGGTTGTCAGGCCACCAAACGTGTTTCGTTCATGTTAATTGGACGTTGGTGGATCATCTTGACCAGAGGGCGCACTAGAGGATTCACGAGGAGGGCTGTTCTCTTCCATGCCATCGGCATCCTACCCAAATGATGTATATCAGTATTTTGAGTGTAAATCTAAGATATGTACCTGCATTCGATGTCGCTTAGGACTCTGCGATGTCTTCAAGTTCTCGGTCGTGTCCAACACAGGCCGCTTGTCAAGAACCTGGGATGCGTGGACAGTGGATGTGTTGCTACTTGAACTTCCTCCGGCGGCCATCCAGTGCTTTCTCTGGGTATCCAAAAACCCATGATCCATATGACCGTTCTGATTGAGGTGGGTTTTGATGGTCATCGGGCGTTGAAAACAAGCTCGTTTGCAATTCTGACATGGGCAGGCAACATGTCTTTCCCATTTTTATCGGTGCGGTTCGCAGAGTTGTTCATGGCGGCGCGTGCGAGATAACTATAGGTTCACCGAGCCTAGGTACATGGTCGATCGAAAACGCTAAAGGACGCGAACAATAGCGAGAAAGAAGAGACATCGGTGAGGAGGCTGGTGAAAGTAGGAGTGATAAAACGCCGTTTCCAGCAAAACCTAGATTTGATCGTTGCTCTTCGGCGTTTTCCGTTCAATGAACTTCAATGAACTTCAATTGGAGAGATTTTTCACTGGGAGCTTCTTCAGTCCTCACAAAAGAAAAGAAACGCAAGGTCGGCCATCTATATTTCCCCCAAAAAAAGGACAAGGTGGACCTGCATGAACCAGTACGTTGGTAAGGAGGAAGTTGAGTCGACAAGCAACGATGTCCCCATGGTTGGCAAGCAAGTAGTTCAGGCTTCAAATTTCAAATTTCATCCTCTAGGGTAACAGCAGGTAGCGACAATGGCTCTTGCAGAAACACTGCTGTCTCCGGTCCCTAGGAGTCGTCTTCGAGCCGGCAGTCAAGCGCTATGATGACAGGCGTACAAGGCCAACTGTAAGTATCGACGCGGAGCCCTGTTGATTGTGTGAAGAGCCTCCAAGTAGGCAAGCTTCAGCCTATGTGACGAGGGAACGTTTGATGGAGTCAGGGATCTGGATTACGACGCACGATATTCGGTCAATGACCCCTTTGCAACGCGTTTGATGTACACGACTAAGTTAAAGTATAAATTTATACATTGGTAGGCAGGATATTCTTGGAACGAGTGCGCGATAGTCTATGTGTCGGATGTTTGTCGGTCCTTGGGGCTGTTTAACGGGCGGATGGGTACACTGGGTATCCGGGCCTCGTATTGAGTGGCCTGTTACAGATACATAGATACTACTTACGAGCGAGCCTATTTACTACTCAGGAATAGGCTCCTCAAAAGATAACCACAAGTCATCCAGCCAAGAGTGTCCATGAGGTCAAGAAACTACACTATAAAATAAGGAGGGTATGAAGGCAACAACAACGAAGGGACGAGGGGGTGGGGTGAGAACGTAACATAGAACGGATTGAATAGAAAACAAACGGGCACGAATGACTAACGGTAAGAGTACATCGGAGGATATTCTACGACTTCTTCAGCCGCTGGAGCAGGCAACCGAATCCCACTATCTTCATGGAAGACAGCCCTCGACCTGTTCGACGAAACGTTTGAATCTGCATACCCGGACGAGGCAGCCTCGCTCGTGGAGATGGATCCTGAGTTCTGGTGGTGGGAGTGGCCTTGGCCTTGGACAGGTCGTAGTGGCTGCAATACGGGTTGAACCTGAGACGGCGGCGGGGGAGAGTTATAGTTGTCGGCAGGGGGTATCAATTGTTGGGTAGAGTCCGCAAAGGGTGTACTATCACGGTAAGGATCGTGGTTGGAAATGTAACGACTATTGAACACAGGACCGCGCTTGGTCTGTTGCGCAGGGTGAGGCGGTACAGCGGCCCTCATAGACACCATCGATGGTCCTTCTGAACCTTCGCCGAGAATTGGTACAGTGGCGGCCGCATAGTGGGATGTCGGAGGAGGACTCTGCTGCTGCATGTGTCCATCTCGAGTCATACTGAACTCGCTGAAATCGTTTTGCAAACGGATACGTCTTCGCCTTCTGTACCAAATGAGACCCAACACAAGGATGATCAAAAACAGAGCACCCAGAATGCCACCGACTATTGCGCCAACGGGTGTTTGGCTCCTGGTCGATGTTGTTCCTAGTTGATCTCCGTTTCCGTTTCCGCCTCCATTTCCAGACAAGGAAGAATCATTTTCACCGGGAGCCGCTGCACCTCCACTGCTGTTGTTACCACCGGTAACGGCAGTAAAGGTCTGATCACTCTGTCCAGGTACGTTCGCAGAAGCAACGGAGGTAGCAAGCGAGCTAAGTTCCGAGGCTCCCGGTACGATGTCGGGCAATCCAGTGGTAGGAAGGGGGGCCGTAGTGGCGTCGGACGACCTTGAGGTAGGCGCGGAGGTGGTGCCGTCGGTTGTGGGGCCAGAACCACTGCCAGGAGCCGGGGCTCGCAGGTTCGTTCCTCCTTCAATCAAAAACTGGCCGACTACTAAGGGGGTGCTTCCACCGGTACTTGTGTATTGGAGGGTGATTGAATGAGTTCCTCGAGACAGACCGGAGATTCCAAAGATTCTGCGGTTGTAGTGAGAGATGTCACCGCCCCCTGGGATCGTGAAACTGACGGCGGAGCCACCATCGAGAACATAAGTGGCATCTCCGGGATTCCGAGGAAGTTCTTTCGGGAACATAGCCCAAAGGCTAACACCAGTCCCTGCGGAAAGCACCAGGATCAGAACTGTATCGGACGCAACACGGAAGAAGGCGTCGAACTCACCAGTAAATCTGAATGTGGCAGTACTTCCTCGCACCATGGTATTATGAGCAACGTTCGCCAAGGGTCCCCATCCGCTGCTGTACTGCAAGTCGGCATCGTCCCTAGTGGCAGCGACAACCTCGCCCTCCACTGTCCCTGAAGGCCTGTATTGGATCTGGTCGAACAAGAAACTCCTCCCCGAGGTCTTGACCCTCACCCCAATTGTATGAGCCCCTGCGACGAGGTTGGAGAAAGAGCAAAACACCCAGTTGTTCTCGGTGTACGGGAAATAGTTCTCCCGTGAGACGGTCCTTCCGTCCAGGGTACAGTCCCAGTCGATGTCGGCAACGCCATCCCTAAGAACGAGGTCGTTGGTCCCCATTATACGGGCGGCATTACCTGTACCAAAAGTTAGGTTCTTCTGTCTGAGAATAATCTCAATCTGGCCTCGTACCGTTGAATCTGAAGGAAAAGCTCGCCCCTTCGGCATTCGATGCATGAAGAGTGTTCAGGTAAACCTGGCCGAAGTTGCCCTTGTTGTTGAAGTCAGCACCGCTGGGAGCTGTCCAATCACCCGAGTACGAGATTCGACTGTCCCTGTCGTCGATAATGACCCATCGAGTTGGTTCTGTCATGGTCTAAAGGGACAGAATAGATATCAGAAAAGTAAGGAGTGGACGACGAAATCTTCAAGGTTTCGTCAAAACGAGCGATTTTTTGATGGCTTGAAAAGCGCGAGAGGTAAGCAAGAGCGAGAAAGAGAAGATGCCTGTCACTGCGAAGCCTGCAGGAGCGTACGCAGGAGGGGGACGGCGGCGAGGATGGTGGCGAAAGGAGAAGAGGAAAAATAGGGTTCGAGGCCTCAGCTGCCCGTACAACTGAAACTTTACGGGGTATTGTTGTCGTTGCCCAGTCCTTCTCGTGATGGGACGTTGATGGCCCATGGAAAGACTCCATCCATCTTTGACCACAGATTCCGACTATCACCTCACCACATTGAAAGGATCATTGTGAAGCGAAGTTTGTCGTGAGATCGTGATGCCCGAGCGTCGCTTCTTGGACGGTCCCCTATATAATAAAGTAGAGCTCGACAGAACCCAGGAGAGCCCTTCAAGTACAAGAGATGAAGGCTTGCATGCCCGTTGGATGCCCGTAGTGAGAAGGTCCCACGTCGTTGTGAGACCGCATCTCATCCTGGGGTGTCAGCGTCCATACGGAAAGTCAACGAGCACGGGTTTCACGCACATTACTTATGGGCCCAGGGCCCGCCAAACCCGGCGCGTACGGCAATATTAAATCACAATGTGCCAGAACCACCGGCAGCCTGCGCACCAGCGCTGACAGACATATCCAAGAGAGCGCCCTTGATAGCGCCGGCGCCGTTCAGTAGTTCGATGTCATCTTCAGGCTGCCGTGTCCAGGGCCGTATACTGTATATCTCGGGGACATAGGATGGATCAAGGATGGATGCCGTCGTGCAAAAGAGCAAGTAAATTTGATGACAACCATTTCTTGGAGATCATGACGACGCGCTTGATCGGTCCCGACGAACGCGTCGCGTAAAGCTCTCAGGGGTGTCATGACCCTGCCCTTCGAATTCAATGTGCACAAGAAACATTGCTAAAACCATAAAGAGAAGAAATTCTGGTTTTGTTTTGTATTCATTTTGAAAACCACTTCGAGGGGTATAACAAATAGGTATCGACACCAATCCGGCAGAACTAAGTATTCAACTAACACCTACGCTGAAGGATGTATGTAATATAATTCAAGAAGCAAAGAGGTATGTGTGTAGCTAGTCATGAAATAAGGATCCAGCACGCTGGACAGCAACCTGAGCGATGAGCTGAACGAACACTGTTCGCCTGCTGATGACCATCGCAAAGGGTTAGGCTAGCGCAAGCGCAAGCAGTGATCGGGTGGTCCTGCCCTAAAAAAGCAAAAACCAGTCTAGCTTCGAATGAAAGGGAAATTGTCATGAAAGGTAAGTCTCCAAAGGACGAACGTATAAAGGGAGGCTGTTGCCAAAGAAATAGGAATAAAAATCAAAAGAAATTTGAAAGGAAAATTAAAGCACAACGAGAGAAGTACTATAAATGGAAGCACCAACGAGAAAGAGAACACACCATCCTGCTGGCTACTACTGACATAGGTATACACATAGCGCTCCAGCGACCATGAGAACTAACTAAAGCTATATACACGGACACAAGGAGATACACTACTGTTGGTATACTGGCACAATGTACATGCTTATCATATACATTTCTTCAAGGGATTGAACAATTGTCGTTTAGAAGAAAGGGGGGAATCGAGTGGAAGGAAAGGACAGGGAGTCGGAGGAAGGGGAGAGAGGAAGAAAAAAGGGACAAAGAACAGCTTCAATCAAAACCCACCATACGCATCCTCAGGATCATACACCGTCTCCGGCCTCTCCTTCTTCACCTTCTCCTTCTGCTTCATCTCCTCCTGCTTCTGCTGAGCCTCCTCACGCTGCCTCCGCTCCTGCTGCATCGCAAACAACCTCCCATCCTTCCCCTCCTTACTGTTGTACACCGGCCTAGGCGTCTCAATCACAAAGCTGGCTCCAAGCGGACTAGGCGTCACGGGGAACCTCCCCAGAAGCGGACTACCACCTGCAGTGATAGGGCTCGGGTAGATGGGCGAGTCTTTGGCGCTATTCAGGCCTAGCATACCGGGAGGAGGGAGGAACGATTCATGTCTACCGTTCCCATCGTGAGTAAGATCGTGCGGGCTCAAATCGTTCGCTGCAGTAGGCTCGATGTTGATCTCGGGCAACATTGGTGGGAGCGAGTCGATTCTTGGCTTGGTGACGAACACCGGCATGGGCGAACCAGGGAGAGAGTTGTTGGGCGAATGAGCAGCGGTGAAGGTCATCGGCGAGGGTGGGGGAATGGGGAAGTCCAAAATACGCGCAGAGGTTGTGGAGCCACTGGCCATGCTATCCCTCGAGTCTGTTTCAGGGTCTGCAAACGGCGATGCTCGAATCCGGGCTTGGTCCTCATCGGCTTGAGCTTGAGGCGACGGCGGTGGCAGAGGCGGCAGCTCCCTATCCTTCACAAACTCCTCCACAACAGCGGACGGCAATCCCTGCGGAACCTCAGAGTTCAACCTCATGGAAATCTCCGCGTACTGAGCAGCCTGGAAGGGCGAGACGCTAGAGCGCGAAAGGTCCACATAATCGTTCGCTGGGACCGCACTCATACTCTCCCGCACCTGTTTCGAGGGGAGAGTAGGGGGAGGAGCGACGGAAGCCTTGACACTATTGTTCCTCCTGGGACCCGATGAGGACGAAGACGAGGAGGCCTTCCTCTTCAATGTCGGATATTCAACAACCTTGCCTTCACCGGCGCTGCTCGTAGCACTCCCATCGACCACAACCGCGTTGACAGGTACGTTCTTCGGGATAGAGATCGACAGTTTCCCACTCTTCCCGGAGGCCATGGATCGCATGGACCGCATGGACTTGCTCCTTGTAAGCACAGGCGCACCACCGACTTGAGCGAGCACGGTAGGAGCGCCCGAAACATCAGGGCTGGTGGCGCGGGAAGTACCTGCGGATAAGGGTTGTTCCTGAGGCATAGGTGGGGAGAACGGGGACTGGTAGGCCGATGCAGGGCTAGCGAACGGGTTGGCGTTGCCTTCGACATATTGACCAGGGCCGTAAGACTGCTGAGGGTAGCCATAAGGGTTGCCGGAGTTGGGATAACCATATCCTCCCGCGCTGTGCCCGCCGTGTCCCTCGCCGCCATAGTGGTTCGGTCCGGGAGCATTGTTGTTGTACCCATACTCGCCGAAACCTCCAGAAGCCGGAGTTTGCGTGAGCTTGCGCTCAATCATAGTCGGCGGGCGTGGGTTCCCGTTTTGTCCCCATGCCATAGCTCCAACACCATGTTCGCCTCCGGCCGAGTGGAGGCTCGGTCCTCGGGTAAGGCCAGCTGAACCTGTCCCACTCATGGGCTCGTCGTCGAGGAGGACGGCAGACCGTCTGAAGTCGTTGGGGTCGAAAGTCAGTTCGTCATCGTTGGCCTTCTTGCGTCGGCGCTGGAAAGACAGAATTTGATTAGCTTTGTTGGAGATAAATTTGGAAAGCAAATGGAATGGATACGTACGATGAACCACACAATAGAAAGGACCAACACCGCTACAGCGATGACACCAGCAACGATACCGCCAATGATGGGTCCGGTACTGGACGAACTATCCGAATCAGTCGTGCTGCTGTCCAAGGTATTGGTAGACCTCGGAGCACCCGAGGTGCGGGATAGGGAGTTCGTGATGATCACAGTAGCATCATCCACCCGCGTCTGAGTGACAGTCTGACGAGATGTAGTTGCGGGAGTGGTTGTGGTCGCAGGAGCCTGGGTTGACGAGGTGGTAGTGGTCGCAGCAGAAGTGGTAGTTGGGGTGGTGCTCGTGCTAGTCGAAGTGGTCGAAGTACTGGTGGTGGTAGGCGTCGATGTGGTAGTGGTTTCAGAGGTAGTAGTCTGGTCCGTCGTGGTTGGAGGCGAATCTGTTGTCGTGAAGGGAGGGACTAGAGTTTGTTGATATAATTAGTTCGGAGAAACCATAAAGTTTGAGGAGGGATGATGGTCATGAGAAGATTTACGCGTCGCGAAGCCTGCCCAAGCAACCGCTCCACCACCGACCGCACTTTGCCCGCGCGACAACGCAATACCTAGCATGACACCACCCTCGAAAAAGAGGGACACTCACAGAAGTCGGTAAGAGGGGGAATGGGCACATCGGTCGGTAGACCAATGATTTGGCGTCGATCCAGAGCAGGTTCCTCGCGTCTGGAGTTCCCAGAGTTACTGCGGTTCTCCAAATCCAACACAGGCAGCTTAGGTTTGCTCGCTGGGTGGAACCGCTTCTTCCTCAGAGCGCTGTGCGGCTGCCTTCGATAAACGTGGTTTGTCGACATGATGGTATATGTTCAGAATCCAGTTTTCTTGTATTTAATCGCGTAGAGTTGAGTCTTGAAACGAGTGTGGGATGTCCTGAGCCGGACAAGAGAGCGAGAGGAAACGAGAGGGGTGGAAAAGGAAAGACCAGGCAGGCTGAAGGCAGTCGTCGTGAAGCTAGTAGCCAGATTGCCAACAAGCACCGGGCACTGGCTGTTGTTTTGCTGGCGCAGAGAACGAACGGAGGGCAGCGCACGCGCGAGAACAAGGACGAGGGAGAAAGAGTGTGGAATAAAGAAAATGGATTGATCCCGAGTTGATCGCCAAGTAATTGATTGTTTCCATCATTTGTAGCAGCCATCCCCCCCTGGTTCCAGCGTCCGTGTCTTCCTCAGACTTCCTGTCAGCCAAGAGTACAGTTGAATGATACCACCGAGAGCACTTGGAATGCTTGGAAGGAGCAAAACAAAAGAAATGATAATGATTCGTCTACAAACTACTAGTAACCAGTACTTATTTCGGAGCTCCAGGGTAAGCACATTACACTACGTCTCATACACACACCACATAAATTAATAGCGCATATTGAACAACCACTTGTACGGCTCCGTACTCACAGGCGTCATCCTGGGTGCCTCCCAATCCCGCCTCGCAAACCTGCTCCTAAACACCTTCTTTCCATTCTTCACAGCGACAAGGGCCTCCTCCCCAGAATCTGTCGAGGACGTTGGTGTGGGTGTTACGCTTGAATCCGGACTCGAGGCGGGGGACTCGGCAGCCGCAGCAGGAGGAGCAACAGGAGGTTGAGGTGCCGCACCAGTCGGTACAGGGGCAGACCCCAATACAGACTTGGCAGTCGATGCAACCTGCCCAATCTTTGATACGACAGCCCCAGGATCAAAGATTGCTGCAGCTGTAGGTGCCGCAGATCCAGATGTGACACTCATCGTCCCAGTTGCGTCGGGGCTGGAGTCGTCACCAGCGGCGGCAGCCTGCGTCGGCGACGGGGTGGCTGAAGCGGATCCTGAGGCGTCGGGAGTAGCTGCAGCCGCACCGGCAGCGGAACCACTGGCAGACACCGACGCAGACGCATCATCTCCACCATCTCCATCTTCCTCATCCGGATTGGCCGTGCTGGGATCATCATCTCCCACTGTCTTCCCATCAGGCCCGACGACCTGAACACTCAGCGATCCCTGTCCAACCGTTCCCGAGGTAGCCGACGGCGAAGCAGCGGTAGCGGAGATAGTGATAGTCGTAGTGGAGGCGGCGCTGTCGTCATTGGAGCCAGCAGTCGCACTAGGAGTAGGAGAAGAGGTAGGCACAGAAGAGGTCTCGTCTCCCGCAGCGGCTGTAGCACCGGCGGTCACGGTGATGGTGGTGGTCATGACCGACTCGTCATCGCCAGCAGCAGAAGCAGAGGCTGAAGGGACAGCAGCAGAGGCCGACAGTGAAGCCGATGAAGAGTCGTCTCCTGCAACAGCAGCGGTTGAAGACTTCTCAGCGGTGGTAGGAACGAACACCAACGTCACGTTCTGCGCACTCGAAGAAGGCTCGCGGGTGGTGATAGAAGAGGTTGGTGCTGGGGACGAAGCAGTCGAGGAATCCGAGGCGGAGGCAGAAGCAGGCAAGGGAGTGGATGCAGGGGAGTCTGAGGAAGCAGTGACAGACATCGCCGCAGGAGCAGGTGCAGAGGAGGAAGAATCCGTCGACGACGAAGAAGGAGTAGCAGCGGAGGCAGAAGACGAGGGCGATGCCTCCGAGCCATCAGTATCCTCAACCGCATGCGCACGTTGTTGGAAAGCGTCAGTCTTCCCATCGTCTTCTCCGGCGTACCACATCGGACGAATGACCCCGCTCTCAGGGCTAAACGAGAACACCTGGCTCTTGTGCTGGTTGGGGTCGTTGGCAGCTTCGCTTGCAGTCGACGACCCTTCCTCCATGCAAGGCTGCATCGTCAAAGGCTCCGCTTCGGGTGGGTTGGGATCGTACGTCGCACAATACGCCGCGTCGTTAATCTCCACTCGCAGGTTAACCAACATCTCCTCTCCGTGTGCGGACTCCTGCCGACGATGCTGAGAATTCGAGGCGCTGTTGACAACGCGCGCGCCTCCGTCGGCTGGTACGGCAGGGACAAGGTGGACCTCGGTAGCCTCCTTCTCCGACGCGTTCAGAACGTATGATCCCTCGGGCTTGGCATCCTCCAGGTAGAGTGAAGCGATCTTCTTGCCAGACTCTGAGTTGTGGACATGACTCTACAGATCGCAAACGAAACGGTGTATGCTTAGCACGAGAGTCGATGGTGTGAAGGAAGGCGGGGTACTCACCATGATGTTGATCACTCCTCGTGTACCTCTCTCCTCCTGATCCTGCCTACGCATGAAGAACTTCGACTGGCGGTACGAATATGCCCTCTGAGAAGACGTAGTTGGAGAGGCGACTTTGCGAGGAACGACGTAGCGGCCGCCTTTCTTGTTAGAGATAATAGCGGACCGCTTGCGCTGTTTGGTTGTGGAGGAGGAGGAAGAACCAGAGGAGAAGTCCGACTTGGGCAGCCTCGACGGGCCATGGTGACGCGCGAATCGTCGACGCGGGGAAGAAGCCGAAACCGAGCCCTTGAGGGCTAAGCCTTCACGGAACTCTCTCTAACGAACACGACGAATCAGTCTATATCCCATGCAGGACTGGCTGTGAACACGCACCTTGGAGACGCCTGAAGAAGCACTTCCACTGGCATCCGAACCCGAGCTGCCAGGAGTACTAGTCGGCCTAGCCCAAGACCTCGTGCCCGTCCGGGTACCAGTCCAAGTTCGAGTCCGGCTATAGCTGCGACTCGCGTTCCATCGTCCATTCGGCATGCCCTTCCTCGAAGCAGCCTGATCAGGCTCCGCGCCGTCAGGAAGACCAAGGTTGCTAGGCCGGTCTTGGTGGAACGGACTCTGCGTGATTGAAGCCGCGGCGCCGTTCGTGGTTGTGGTAGTGGTGGGTGCATCGGGGCCATCACGAACGCGGATAGCGGCCGCCGATGTCTGTGTGGGTGCGGTAGAAAGGATGAAGAGAGTGAGGAAGGCAGCGAGGAGGGAGAAACGTTTGTTGAGGACGAGCATCGTGATTCAGAGAGAGGGTCGTAAACGTTGAATGAGGTTCGTAGAAAAATATAAGGAACACCAGGCGATATCCAGTCGCAAATAGATAGAAGAAATGAAGCGTTGAGAAAGGGTTGCAAAGAACAGTGAATGCGTGTGGTATGTGGTCGTGAAGGGATATGAATCGTGGGGTAAATCGGGGTAAAAGATAACAAAGCACTGAGCAAGCAACTTTCGACAACGACAGACCACCAGGGCCCTTGAAAGGAGAAAAAAGGGAGAAGGAATAAGAAAGAGTGAAAGCTGGGGAAAGCTTGGATTCGAGCGGGAGAGGGAAGATATAGGTCCATCGGAGTTTCACCCGTCACTGGCAGGCCGAAACCAAAATAGAAAGCCCCTTTCCTATTGGAGTGAGTGGAGCCTTCATTATTTCGAGACGTAGCGACGAGTCGGAGCCGATCTGGGTGCCTTATGAACGTATGAGCGGTGGCTTGGCGACGCGGCTGTAATAGATGCAAGTTCCAATAAATCGCCGGCAAGTTCGCTTCAAGGGTCGAGGCGAACGAGATTCAGAGGGCCCTCAAAGCACAGTAGACGGGCTGTGTGGCATTGACAAGCCAGTCCAGGTGGCCCCAGGTATGACACGATCTCAGGCAAAATCAGAATAATTCTGACGTGCACTCTCCTATGTTGCTCCATCATGATGAAAGCGCTCCCGTGGTGACAACACTGGTCGACTCTCGAATCGCTCACATTACCAAACGCACTGGAACCGCAGTCCAACGAGGCGCGAAATGAGGGGAGGTATTGCTTAAATCAATCACAGCGGTACATTAATAGTAAGACGAGTCTATAAGTCTCGACTCCTCTGGTGTATTAAATGGCCTTTTCAGCGCCTCGTGTGATAAGACCCTGGTTGTTTGAGACGGTCTTCCGACCGTGAACGTGAATGTGAGTATAATGGTGCGTCCTTCTCGTGGTCATCCTACTACGAGTAAGTATGCACCGGGTACGAAAGTGGAGACAAGATACGCACGTCGCAAGTCACTGTTGTCTTCATCTCAATTGAAATCGCAGGATTGGAGTGGATCTAGATGATTATTCGTATAAGCCGCCGAGAATGAAGATAAAGGAGAATGAGATACGCACGCCGGGTCGTGCTCCCGTCGTAATTTTCTGTCGCGCTGCCCGCGAGTCCATCTCGGTAGAGTTCTCAGAAATTATGATTCTTAGGCGCCGGCGTTCATTTAATCTGCGAGTGTGCTTAGCATGTACGACGTACACGTGAAGCGTTGACCGACTTGACTTACGCGGACAGAAGAGAGTTGGAATATACTGGAGGAGAATCTTAATTACTCTCTGCGGAAACACTGTGAAATAGTAAACGACTTACGCTTGGCAAGGAAAACATAAATTCCAACCCAGATGAAAGTTTCGGGGAAAACCTCGAACTAGGGAAGAAATGAGATAATGATAACCGCGAAAGGGACGGTGAACTCACAGTAACAAGCACAAGGATAGCGGTTATACTTGTGAGCAACCCAGTACGGACTGTATACGCCACTAATCGATCGACGAGCCTAGTGGTACTGTGAAAGGGTCAGGCTTGCGTCCCTCCCTCGCTGAAAACATTAGAAAACCATACGTCGAAAAGCCCGAATTGCGTTTTTTGAGAAGGAAATACAGCATCGAGGCTGCAATAATAACATCGATAGACGTGCCAGAAATGAGCAGAGCTCGGATTAACCACCCATTAGCTTGACGGTACTCCGCTAAGGTCTTTGCGATAATGACCCTGCTTCCAAGGAAGACACTGCCAATCGCCCTAACAATAGCAGCCGCACCGCAGACCGCACCAATATATCGGAGAGGATTCGGGAGAGCCTTCCATACTCGCAAGCAGAAGAAGCACTATACGGGCGAAAAGATTATTGTTGACTTGATCACAGGAACCGAGGTAGATGAGACGTACCTGTACAACACAGGTGATGAGACCGCCCAAGAGAGTTGCAGCACCCATCAGTGGGTATCTCTGGTACGCCGCGATTCTTCCATAAAATGTAATCGTTCCCCGGTAGGCTTCAGCAGCCACGCAAATGGTGTGTGCGAGTTCGAGAGACCTGCCGGTACAAACGAATGATGAGAAAGCCGGACCGGCGTGTGGGTCGCGATACATACCACACTGTGGCGACCTAAAACCCCTCGGTGAGCCTACGTCCAATGCGACAAACACGACAGCCAGCAAAGCCAACTCACCGTCAACTTAAGGAACCATTTATCGTCTGAAAATAGCTGGATGTATGTATCCAGCTGAAGAGTCACGATGCCAAACAGAAAGACCGCTAACGTCGACCCAATCTGCATAGCGCCAAGCGTGTTAGCAATAGTAACGGCGACCATCTTGTAGGTCCTTTGCAGGTCGACCGCCTGAGAGAAGAGAAAGCCACCCAGAGTCAAGGGAAATCAACCAATATAAGGAAAACTTTGCGTTCCATTTGCGATTAACCCCAGGGTGCTTAGCGATTGATGAAAGAGAGTGAGAGACTGCGAGGGCGCATTTTCACATACACCTTCCTTACAAGGATGTTTTGGCTTCACAACATGGGGAATTCGAGAGATCCGCATGCAAAATCGCGGCGACGCGGGTGCACAAAACCATAACGAACGGGAGTTTTTTTTTTTTCGACAGATCCACAAGATTCACCCCCTGAACGGCATCCCATCGGATGGTAAATAACTCCGTAACATAACGAAACATTAGGTGAACCCAGGTGATGCCTTGCGAAAGAAAGGCCTTGACCCACTATCAGGGAGCTGCTCCCTATTAGTACGAAGAGGGAGGGACCTGTCGCTGGAACTTGGGAGGCAATGGGCAGCTCGATCCATCATTGACACCCCACAGTGCGGGGTCGCGCAATATTTCCGGTACTTAATTGAGCGGCTCCAGGCTCTCGAGCAGGCAATCAAAAAGTGGCCATTCATTCGGAATTCAAGGTCTATGAATATCTCGCAAATTTAAAAACCTCCGTTCAGACAGAAGCACGAGCATCTCTTGCGCGTACGTATTTATGCACCGTAAGGACGAACGTATATCTCCAACCGGCAAGCTTGAATGTCGAATTTTACTTTGCTTTCCAAACGAGAAGGCTGGAGCTCGTACGGCCAGGGAGGTTCAAGGTCCGCCTTCCTGGGTACGCGCTGCTGGTAAGTTAAACCTTCTACCTTTGCGCACATCTGTGAATACGGTAGAGATCACAAATGGTTGAATTTGAATTTTCTACATTGCCGTGCCTGGGATAATATTGTCGGAACTCGAGTGGAATGAAATTTCGAGCGGAGAACGCTTTCCCTATTGGAAAATACCAATTAATGGGATGAATTTCGGTGTGAGAAAAGAACGCACGATGCTTAAACCCCTTGAAGGTGTCATTTCTATGGTAATGGTCGGTTTGGGCCGATTCAGGTCACGACTCTGTGAAACATTCCGAATTTAAGTTACGATGAGGGGCTAGAACATGCAAATACGTACATTGACAGTCTGGCTCCTATGGGCTCTTCGCCTCACTGTCCCCGAAGTGATCTCGAACGAGCTTTCAGCCATAAAGCTTCGCAGCCTCTGTCGGTCATTAAGACTGTAGCGCGGGTGAGTAGAGCAGCCCAGGCTAGACTAAGGACGCCAGGGCTCACGCGGAAAACAGGGAATTTGAATACACTTTGCCAGCACGAATTCACCATCAGTGTTCAGGATATAGCATCATGGTTCAAAGGGTAACTCACGCTTAGCAAGAACGACGTATATTCCGACCCAGACAAAAGTTTCGGGTATAACCTGGAACTGCGGGAAAGATATTCTTGAGCATCTAAAGAAATGGGAGGAGGAAAAACTCACGGTGATAAGAACAGAGAGAGCTGCCAAACTGTGGAAGTTGGTCAAGGATTAACATTCCGTATGACGTTGACCGTGGCCTCGCAGTACCTCGTAAGGAGACCAGTTCCTACCGACAGCTTGTTGTAAATTTCCATGCATGGGACGAGGAAACGGTACATACGAACTGTATAAGCAACTAGATGATCGACAAGCCTGATCACGCTGTGGAAGGCTGAGACCTGTTGTTTAGGCCCAAAGAAAGATTGACTCACAGATGCAAGTCCCTTTCCCGTTTCGAAATCAGGAACCATAACATCGATAAAGCAATAACAACGTCAATGATCGCACCCGACAGAAGCAGGGTTCTAATCAGCCAGCCATTGGTTTCACGATATTCCTGCAGCGTCTTCGCGAGAATAACGCGGATACCAAGGTAAACAGACGCAACACCTCGAACGGTAGCTGCCAACCCAGTCAACCCGCCGATGTACCTGAAGGGGTTGGGTAGTACCTTCCAGACCCGCAAGCTGAAGAATAGCTGAAACGATTATTGAACAATAGTGAACTAAGATGGCCCGAACTCACATGGATAAGCATAGTAATGAGCCCTCCTAGCATCGTAGCGGCTCCCATGAACGGATATCGTTGGTACGCCAACAAATTTCCATAGAAAAGAATTGTCCCCCTATACGTTTCCCCAACAATGCATATCGTATGCAAAAGTTCGAGGAGCCTAGCAGTCCTGGTTTAGCGGGCCCTATGGTCGACTTGCTGCAGTTCGCGCACCATATGATACCCGCCTGTAACAGGTTAACGGTCTGCATTGGAAGAAGCCTGGAGCCTCTCACCAAGAGCTTGAACGCCCGTCGATCATCTTCAAAGAGTTGCGAATAATGGTGGTACTGGAGAGTGACAAGGCCAAATAGAAACACTGCAAGAGTCGTCCCGATTTGAACTGCCCCAAGCGTATTCTGCACTGTGACTTGAACCATCGTAAACGTACCGACCCAGCGTTCAACCTGCCGAGAGGGCCGGGGGTAGTGAGATTGCAGGAAAACGCTAGCAGTGCGCAGTGGATGCGGGATAGGCCCCAGGGTAAACGAACAGGGACCCATGTACCCTTGATTACCCCAACGTATATGCAAAAGTCGAAGTCCTTGGAATGCCGATCCCCTCGCGCCTACTTGGAAACCCGTTCCTGGTACGTCCAGGAACACTTACCCTCCGTGCTCGCTGTGCGGACCCAACGGGTCTACTGCACGGTTCGGGAGATAATTGAGCAGCGAGAGCGGTCCCAAGAGGTGCCATAACCAGGTCCGTTCAATTCTAATGATCTATGATCACAAAATCTGCCGTTATAATGCACATGCTACCACCCGACTTTCACAAGGAGTGGCGTTTTTACCGTGTAATCATTAATGTATTCCTTCGATCATCGAGACCCAGGGACCCCAATACCGGTCTTGAGTTAGGCAGGGCTTCCAAGGGGATCTGACCTTGAACACCTCTTCCTCGGAGCGTGCTTCAGGTCATCGAAAAGGCGGAGTAGGTGATTGGCCTATACGGTGGTTGTTGAGCTTCGGAGGGTGAATTCTCGGAGCGCATAGGGCGGGAAAAGCACCAAGGAAACGATTTCTACTAGACCCGGTGAGTTGTAGATCACCGCGAAAGAAAGGGTCCGGGCTCTATTAATATACGGCATTTGAAGTTGGAGACTCGAAGCCCTCTTTCAAACTTCCATCTTTGTGTCGGGTCCATGAGGCGCATCAGGCTCACGTACGTATCTGAGCATTTGGACGCACGACTCACCGGGCTTCCACGACCTGTCGCACTAAAAGTCTTCAACAAACTTGCCAATGACGTGAAGACCCTCGATCCGGCGAAGGGAAAAGATTCCATCGATAGGCGACTTCAGGGTTATGTTACAACGCGCGTTCGTATGTATCAACTAGTCTCCCAACAATCGATGTCCGGCTCAGTCCGATATACCCTATTCAATGAAAGAGATCATCAGTCAGAGTGGCCAGAACGAGGAAAAGAGGATGAAGCGAAGGAGAAATGTCAGAATAACTAGGATATAATATGGTAGTCAACACGTTCGAGCTTTCTTTGGCTCGTTCAGGGGATTGACAGATCGTATGGTTCTCATCTCGTATGGCGTCGGAGAGCGTGTGGATCCGAGATCAGAGAGAAACACAAACACTCACATAAACGCATCTGTCGTAAGTAGGGGACGACAAGGACTAGGGTGGAGATGAGGTAAATGAGATTTTGCTTTGCTGATGTGCGTTTGAATCTCCGAATCTTATCTCCGACCCAATTCGGCGGTCTCTCGAGTCTCGACCATCGATCAAATGCAATACTCACGTTCGTCTATGGGCACATACATCTCAGAAGGGTGAAGGTAATGAGGTCAATGACGAATCAAGCGGGGTACCCAGTACCATGGCTGCGTTCGAGCCCTCTCTCTCTCTCTTCCTCCCGAGTCTTTGCGAATTCGAGGGACCAGCCAGTGGAGAAGTAGAATCTCAGGAGGACTTTCAGTTGAGGACTTTCAGTTGAGGATGTACGACCAATTCAAGATAGACAGACAGCGTTGCACTCACGAGGAACTGTAAAAGGACGTAGCTACACAGACCAGTTCCGAGTCAGTAGCCCGTGCTAACCAAGGTACCTCAGCTTGCCAAGCGCTTGTGTGCCAACGCAAAAAAATACCCATCAAGTAAAGGGGATTCATGTAATTGCAGCGGTAACCTTGAGAGGAGTACGAATTCAACGAGGGTGCTAGTACATCGAAAAAAAATATCCAAGGAAGTAGTAGCAAGAGTCCAAAAAACGTCCATGCAAAAACATAAGGGAGCGTGAAGGAGAGACAGGTGTCGTTCAAAGAATTGACTGGCATACATATCAACACAAATAGTACAAGTCATCCTACTATCGCACAGAATACATTGGAGGAACCTCCACCGTCCGCATCTGACCATCGGAGAGCCGCAATCCACTATCCTGATGTTGCAGAACTGCAATCGTTGCGTTGGCGCTCGAAGAAGTCGGCGTCGAAATCGATCCCGAGGTTTGGTGTCCACCGTTAAAAGACAGTGGTAACGTCAATTGCGCATATCCTGAAGACGGAACTGAAGAATTCGACTCGGCCCGAGGTCGGTTGAAATTCATGGCAGTGTCGCGATGAGGCCCAAGGACGCGGAGTTTACTCCTGGCCTCTGGATGGGAAGAAGCTACGTAAGACAGCACGGTACCCGGAAGGGTGGACATTGAGGAAGAAGGCGTATGGAACTGGGGTGTCGTTGGTTGGTGGTTAGCTTCATGATCGAAGAAGGGAGTAGTGAGATCGCCTGATTGACTACTCAACCGAATATGCCTCCGTCTCCTGAGCCAAAATAGGAACAGAAAGAGGACAACAAGGGCGAGAACACCGAGCGTGACTCCGATAGCAATGACAACAGTGGGAGCATTCGTTGAGTTGGGGCTGGCATTGTTGCCTTCCGAGCTGTTTGCTGAGCCGCCGTTACCAGTCTCCAATGGGTCATGGTTCACAGTGGATCCACTGGAATACGTTTGTGAAGTCGCTTCTCCAGAGCTTGGCGGTGGAGTATTGGTGGGGTTACTAGTTTCCGAACTGAGTGTTTCTGAACTTGAAGGGACGGTACTAGTCTGGCTCTGGGTGGTCCCTCCGCCTCCGCTCGAAGCGGATTCAACACGGAGATTCGTGCCACCTTCAATGAAGAAGCGGTCTACCATCAATGGCATAAAATCGTCTCCTCCTTGGTATGTTACCACTAGAGTATGGGCGCCCGCAGATAGCCCAGACACTTCAAATAATCGACGATTATAATCATCGCTGCTCCCTCCTCCTTGAATAGTGAAGGAGACAGGTGAACTACCGTCGATACTGTAAGTGGCTTCGGAGGGATTATTCGGCAAGTCTGTATGATAGTTGCCCAGCAGAGTGATTCCAGTGCCTTCGAGAATTAAGCTGAAAGTCAATTGAAAAGTCGTAATGCAAACTTAGCGTCATAGAAAGCTCACCGGAAAACGGGAAGGTAACCGTACTTCCCCTAGTCCGCGTTATAAAAGCGAGCCCTCTATACGACTCCCATCCAGAACTGTAAGTCAGGTCTTGATCGTCCTGACGAGCGTCGATCGTCTCTCCACTGACGACATCGGTTGGGGTATATTGAATATCGTCAAACCAGAAGGTCCTGCCCTTGGTTCTCACGATGAGTTCAACTGTGTGCTGTCCTGGGATAAGGTCCGAGAAATTGCAGAACGGCCACCGATTGATGGAATCTTCTCCAGGCCTTAAGCTCGGGCCTTTGGCAGCAGGAGTCACTCTGCCATCGAGAACGCAATCCCAGTTGGGGTCGGGGTCAGTGGACCCATCTTCGAATTCGGGGTCAGTGGTACCCCGTATTTGAGCCCTGGTCCCTACACGAAAATTAATGAAAATCCAGAGTAAAAACAACGCAACCCAAGGATACTCACCGGTGAAGGTGAAGGTCAATTTGGCTCCATTGGTGTTCGACCCTTGAAGCGTGTTGCCGTATACTGGACCGTGTCTTCCTCGGTTGTTATAGGCGTCACCGTTTGCCGCAATCCAGTCGCCTGTATATTGAACTCGACGATCCCGGTCGTCAATTATAACAGCCCGTGTTCTTTCTGTCATAGCCAGCGCATAAATAGAGGTGGAGAGGAAGGAGGAAGCTGAGAAGGTGGCTGTAAAAGGACCATTAGAAGGTTTGTGGCCATCGGGCGCTCCCCCAACCCTGACAGGCTGCACTCTGCTCTTGTTCCAGAATGAGATCTGGTGCCGGCACCTTACCTACCTACTTACCCTTTCAGCACCGAGGAAAGAATACGATGCTATGGAGACTTACAGGTGTATGGTTTCCGAGTTCAAACATAAAGTAGTGTTCTTCTGGTCCGAGATGCTGTATTGAGTCGTGTATGCTGGAGGCGATTCCGAAACTTCCACTGACAGGTATTCCGCCAGCCGAATGGCGCTACGTGGTGCAGTACGCCAGTGGCGTCGTGCTTTCTTCTGACTGAGGCAAGTGCTACGAGGAGCTGTCCGAGGACCTGCTGAAATTTGAATGCCCGTTACGACGACGGGTTGACATCTGACGCCGGGAGTGGACATTGAATCTGCACGTTGGTTTGACCGTTTGAATTGGGCGGGGTGGCCGATCTTGGAGGGAATGCGGGACCACATTCCCATCGAGAACACAGTCATAATCAAAAACGGGAAGGTCGATCCTGACAACGGTCCCGGACATGGCGGAAATGCCCGCGCCGAAATTAGCACGATCTGAGTTTTCGTCTGTAAAGAAATTCACCATTGAATGGAAGAAACCCCTTCGAACTCGAGGTGCAAGATCGTATGATGAGTGGTTCTCTTGCGATTCTTCTGAGGTGATGTGGATAGGTACCACTGTTGAGTTACCAGAGGAAGAGATTTGATATTTAGGGGTTTGAGTTCTCCGGCATAGACGTGCTCACCTGGACACCTCACCTCTCGGTCTCCTCTTTGTGACGGTCATGCCCGTTAATCCGTGCGCAAGTCCGTGCGCAAGTCAAGCTCCGGATCGTTGTAGCTAGCTCTTTGCGGCTTTCCCATCAAATCAACACTCACATTCTTGCTCCTCACCATCGTCCCTCGTTCTCAAGCTCATTTTCCGTCCCCTGAAAACCTTGCCCGTGACAGTCTTCGCCTCTTCTCAAGGAACCCTTACTCTGCAGCAAATTAAGGATACACCGCCTGAAGGACTTCTCCAGAGTCTCTCTTTATCGCAAATTCAAGATACAACCGTTAGTATTCCATATATTAGAAGAAGAGGAAGGAGCCCAAGATACTAGTAATAATATAAGATCCACCTATCTACTCCCAAGAATACCGGAGGAGGAGACAGATTTAAACAAAAAGGAAAAGGGACGACAAACAACAACATTCGTTTCGCTCTGTACTAGCAGGGAGCGGTCTTCGACCTTCAGAATCCCCGCTCAGCATCCGCAACCCTGTACTAGTAATCTGTCAACCTTGAGCCCTTGAGCCGACATCGCCACCACCTGATATAATTTTTTGTTGTTGTCCGCAGACCGGTTGACCCGCCAACAACGACGATTTTTTGCAGCTGCAGTGGGCAATCTCTCGGCTTCACCTGACAATGTTCAACGTTCAACCTGCCCATTGCTCGCCACTTTCCATTTCGAAATCAGATCCTCGTGATTGAGGTCGAGGGCAGGAACGTTGAAATGTGATGTCTTGAAGCACAGCAGTGAGTCGATCGCGGTGTTTGGCGACGGCACAGGCAAGTATCACCATATGTGTCTCGAGCCGTTCCTGGATCACTCTCCTTATCCTTGGCTCTCGGCTCTCCAATAACTTTAAGTATCCTTGGTGTCCAACCCTTCACCTCCGAATGCAGTCCGCTTTTGCTGTTTACCAGGCTGGTATATCCTGAATCTTGATGGCAGATGCCCAGAGCGGGACTCAAACAACTTGATCGTCTTGGATGTCCCCGCCCTTGTTGCTATTTGTCGGCATTATGGGATCTATGCGTAGGCAACGCACACGAGCGTCATGCCCGCTACTCCCAACGACCACAGACAAACCCTTTGTCAAAAAATTTCCTGGTCCGCGCGCTGGCTGGCTCTGCTTCTCTTCGTCACTGAATAGCTCGGATGGAGGACTCACGATGAGCTTCTCGAAGATTGATCTTTGTTACACACACCAAGAGGAACCCCCGTTGGTGGAGCTATAGGTAATTGATTAATCCGCAAGCCGGCTCATCGAACTAATATGTCTCTGAACCAAAGGAGGGATTCATTCCTCTGGTTTTATTCAGAAACAAGCAGGTCTGTCCTACCAGGCGAGGGACACGCTACGGTACGATGGTGCTCTCAACGTCAGGATGTTGTACACTGGTGATGTATCCAGCTTCGGATCGCAGGTGATTCCGAGTCTGATGGCTCGAACTCAGAGCAGCATCAAGTCTGGCCAGATCAGGAACCGCTCCAGAAACCAACCCTTTTCCAATGCAATTCCATCAGAGCATCAGAGCACTTCTCTCACAAGTACCACGCAATTCATTCGTATATGCTTTAAAATTCAAATGTTCAAGTCAGTCTGTCTACAGCCCGGTGGTTTCCCCAGGAATCAGCCTCAGAGAAACAACGAGAAGTAACGCAGCTTGTCCGCCCGTTCGTTTTTGAAGAACCGACTCGGACATCATGATGCATGCAACATCTAGCCTACCACTCATCCAGAGGGTTCCAACAACACCTACATACCAATGCGCGCAACTTATCAGCTGTTCACTTCAACTGTATCGCGAGAGGTCCAGGGTATGAGCGGGCATTCTGCGTGTATCGATAGCTTGGGAATCCGAATCACGCAGACCGAGTTTCTTTCTCTGATCAATGAACGGTTCTGATTGAACGTTAATGTAGAACCCTCGATGGAGGCACTTGAAGATGATGATGGCCACCTTACATTGCTTCCTCTTAATAAAGATCTTGGATGGTGGACTCCCATCTGCAAAACCCACTAAATTTAGCAGCTCAGTTCCTTATTGGGACCTTGTGCTGTACACTATGATATGATATGCCTTGTGTGACTGACTTCTTCCTCGCAACGAACACTTGTTGTGGAACAACCAAAGACTTACTTCTCCAAGCTTTGTATGCAATCCAGAATCCAACCGCTAAAACTATACAAATGAAGAGGAACAGGAGCCTGACAGCTTTCTTCTTCCCAGCCATTCCTCTTCCGCTTCAGGATCGCGCACAGCGGCAAGTAGCCCTTGCCCTTGCATTTACGTTGCAGCCAACTTTAGTCTCTCTCCACATTCACTTCAAGTACACTCTCTTTGTGAACCCTTATCCCTCCTTCAGTCACGACCACTCACAAACGCTCCGTCGAACATCGCATGCTCAAGGCCCGTCAAGGCGGCAATGGCGACGGAAACGCTAACGGTGACAAGCATTTTAGCGCCACTACCGTCCCGGCCCCCCAACGGTGGCGGCTCCCACGACTTCCCCACTAATTCAAGACCTCCCCCCCGTAAGTCCACCCCTGCAATGATTGGACAATGCAAGTATTCACCCTCCACTAGCCCTTCCAAGCCGTACTTCTTCCACCAGCTCCCCCTCTCCTTCTACCATCAGCTCCCCCTCTACTTCTTCCACCAGCTTCCCCTCTACTTCTTCCACCAGCTCCCCCTCTACTTCTTTCACCAGCTCCCCCTCTACTTCTTCTACCAGCTCCCCCTCGTCCACCAGGTCCTTGACAACCCCGGAACGTCTGATCAGTACTATTACTATGCGCGGCACCATCACTGGGCGCGTCACTGAGACCGCCGTCATTGTAACTGCTTCAGAGTCTAAGACCCTAACTGGGACCTCAACGCCACCGTCCGGTCCCGATTCTGGACGTGGTCAATTACCCATTGGTGCCATAGTCGGTGCCATTCTAGCTATAGGTGCTGTGATCCTGATCAGCCTCGTGTACATGTTCTGGCTGAGAAGGCGACGACGCATCCGATTGCTTGACGGATTTGCGGTGGCTCGCGCCGAGCTATCCGTGCCGCCTCACCCTGCAGCTCAGACCAAGCGCGGACCTGTGTTCAACAGTCGGTATATCTCGAACCACGATCCGTACTGGGACAACCATGATTGGACTCCACTTCCACCTCAAGCTGAACCCTTCCCACAACCACTGCAACCCCAAGGCTACTTCCAGCAGACATCTGGATCCATGTTGGTGAATGAGGCTCCGTTATCAAACAATGCAGGCGGGGATGTTTCGTTGGTGAGGCCGGGGGTTGTTTATCACGAAGATAGTGGGATTCGCTTGCCTTCTCAAGCGGCTGAACAAGATATCGTAGAATATCCTCCCAGGTACTCTGATCTGTAGTTGTCATCGTGGTTTTCATTTACCAGACAATTAACCCTCTGTTACGCCCTGGCTGTTGTTGCATACACGCCCTCACCGTGTGTGTGTTGTCATTCTGGACTATTTTCGGTAATTTCTCCTGGATCGACAATGCATCATTTATTCCCCCTTCGCTGCTTACCTTGTGTGTTTCTAGTACTAGTTCATACGTACAAGATAGCGCAATTCCATCAGAGCACTTCACTTCTCTCAGAAGTACCACACAATTCATTCGTATACACTTTAGAATTCAAATGCTAAGTCACCCTGTCCACAGCGCGGTGTGCTGCCCAGGAGTCGGCCTCAGAGAAACAATGAGATGTAGCTCAACTTGTTCGTTCTCGAAGAACCGACATGCATGCAACACATGGCCTACACTCACCCAGAGGGTTCCAACATCACCTGCGTGCCAATGCGCGCAACCTACTAGCTGTCCGCATCAACCACATCGCAAGAGAGGTCCAGGGTACGAGCGGGCATTCCGCATGCGTTGATATTATTCCATACACAAAGCTTGAGAGTCCGAATCACCCGGTCTAACTCTCCTCTCCTCTCCTCAATGAACCCATGTTGCTAGTGGCTGAGCGACTATCTTCCTCTTCCTCGAGCTCCTGTTCGAGTCGCTGCTGTTGCCGAGCAAACTCGCGCTCCCCATCCGGCGCCGGCGTAGGATTCTGGTCCCGCATCCTCTGCCTCTCCACATCCTCCAACGCCTCCCCAAGCCTAGCCGCCTCATCACAAAACGTGCTCGTCAAAAGCTCCATCATACTCCTTCCATTCTCCCAGTACTCTTCCTCATCCTCGCTAAACCTCAATGCCAAAAGGTGCGCACAGGTATACCGTTTCGCTGAGACCGCACTCTGCAGCGATTGGCTAAGGGTGAAAAGGGAGAGCGGGTGCCTCGAAGACAACTGGTTGTTCGACACGGCCGTGGTGAACCGCGAGGACGACGAGAGCGTCATCCGCTGTGGCTGCGGCGAAATAGGATGTTGACTACTCCACCGAGGACTCCGCTGTGTTTCACCAGGGAACGACGAATAGTACCTATTCGGGGGCGGACTCAACGCCTCGTACACATCCGCCTTTCTCTTCCTCTGCAACCCAAGCGCCGGAGGTCCAAACGACGACCCCCCACTCATCGCATTCGCGCTGGGATCTCGGAACACCGATTCATAATCCTCCGCAGAATCGGTGGTATCGTTGTTTTGAATGTCCTCTGCGATTTGGGAGAGCGAGTACCAGGGAGCGGGCTAAGCGGGAACGGCGACACAGGTGCGCTCGCAGAGTGTTTCGGCTCTGGCGAGCCCATACCCGGTCCACCACGCCCAACGGACTCTTGAAACAAAGTCGAGATATTCGGCCGGCGCTTGACCTTCCTCTCGAACCCACTCGTCAGGCTCCCAACACTGGCCAAACTCGAGTACGAAGCGTGCCACGTCAAGCGTTTGGTCTGCGCGCGGCGTCGTGGGACTGCTGAAGGAACGTCGAGTCGTTAACGAGTAAGGTCTGCCACCAAAGACAAGGGGGACTTTAGCGGAGACGGTGGTGCGTACATTTCCGATAGCTGCAAAGGCTCGGATGGACATGTCAATGCGGAGAAGAGCTGGCGGACGTTATCGCACTGCGTGCGTGTCGTTTGCAGGGTGGTGTGAAGGGAGACTCGGAGGGCGTTGGAAGTCATGGCCGGCGTCGTCGTTGAGAGGTTGCGTAGGGTACTAATTTCGAGAAGTATCAGTAAGAGCAATTAGTCGGAGGTAGAACGCGATGGTCGTCTTACATTGCTTCCTCTTTCTAAGGAGCTGAATTGCGTCTTGGACGGTGGACTCCCATGTTGCATTGGCTGCGACGAGTTCGTCCAGGGGGTTGAATGTCTAGACGAGAGTTAGTGATCGGAGAAGGCGTGGTGATGACGATGTGCAACGAACCGGCGTAAAGTCATGAGTGAATAGTTCTGGCGAGGTGACAATTTGGTACGCGAGGAATGATAGGCTGCCCAGGCTGATTGTGGCCCAAAATTGGTCCCCGGCTGCCCAGAAAATGGCTGTGGCGGGAGCCGCAAACAAGGCACGGCCATGCCGCAAGTTTGATGAGTAGGCAAAGACGGCGCCGTCTGATTTTATCGACTCGAGGTCGAGACTGGTGGAGCGACTGTGGTCCAGTTCGCCAGGTATTGACCCCAGGGGAGAGCGTGTTGAATGGTGGGAGCCTCCCGACAGAGAGGTGGAAAGGAGGGAGGAGGAGATGACATTGTACTTGAATCGTTCGACGAAGGGGTTGGAGGTATTTAAAGGTTTGGCGGAAGAAAGGAAGCTTTAGAGGATCTAAAAAGCCAATTTTCAGCTTCTTGTACGTCTGAGGCAAACGCCAGCAGCTATTTCGAGCAAAATCGCCACAGCAACGAGGGTTGCAGATCGCTGAGATGGTATGGGACTTACGTTGGGACCTACTATGACACACTGGGACTGCCACTCCATGTCGTCGTGTTCGTCTTCTTCGAGGCTAAGATGGGGGTGAATATCTATATCTTGGAGGAGGAGGAGGGATGTTCCAGGCATGACTTCATAGACATCATCCGCCTCTGTATACGTAGGAGAATGGTGGGGCAAGTTCTAGAGGCAGCCCAGATCAGCGTCGACGGACCTTATTTAGCGACATAGGAAGCTCACCGGAAAACGGGAACGTCACCGTACTTCCCCTCGTCCGCGTTATAAAAGCCATCCCTCTAAACGACTCCCATCCAGAACTATATCTCAGGTCTTGATCATCCTGACGAGCGTTAATCGTCTCTCCGCTGACGACATCCGTTGGGATCTATCGAAGCTCTTCAAACTAGAAGCTCTTGCCCTTGGTCCTCACGATGAGTTCAACTGTGTGCTGTCCTGGGATGAGATCCGAGAGATTGCAGAACTGCCACCGATTGATGGAACCTTCTCCGGGCTTTGAGCTTGCGCCTTGGGTAGGGGGAGTCACTATGCCATCGAGAACGCAGGGGTCGGGGTCAGTGGGCTTTGAAACAGAATACTCACCGGTGAAGGTAAAGGTCAACTTGGCTCCATCGATGTTCGACCCTTGAAGCGTCTTGCCATATACTGGACCGTGCCTTCCTCGATTGTTGAAGGCGTCACCGTTTGCCGCAATCCAGTTGCCTTTATATTGAACTCGACGATCCCGGTCGTCAATTATAACAGCCCGTGTTCTTTCTGTCATAGCCAGCGCATATATAAATGTGGAGAGGAAGGAAGAAGTTGAGACGGGGGCTGTAAGTGGACCATTAGAAGGTTTGTGAGCATCGGGCGCTCCCAGCCCTACAACACCGAGGAAAAGAATACGATGCTATGGAGACTTACAGGATACGGTTTCCGAGTTCGAACATAGAGGAGTGCTCGTCTTATTATCGAGTCGTGTATGTTCCGCTGACAGGTGATCGAATGATCCGCCAGCCGAATGTCACCGTCCTTTCTTCTGATTGAGGCAAGTGCTGCGAGGAGCAGTCGGACCCGCTGAATCTTGCTCTGTCCTGGGAGCACAATATCAGTTGTAAATACACGTCTCTAGGCAAATGTGCCGCAGAGGAGTATCCCACCACGGTTGACATGAGAATTCTTCGGGATACTTGCCAACACAGTGATCAACTAAAGCAAGATGAACAACATAAAATGCATGGATGTGCTCACCTGGACGCTTCTTCACATCAGATTCACGAACGAGAATCAGCTTCTCAAACTACTTCCATGATTTGAGCAGAAAAAAACGAAGTTCCAAGGATGATGACTCGGAGAACCGAGATTGTGTCGCAGCTTCGACAACTTGAACGCGACCATCTATCTCAACACTGGGTTAGCGAGAGCAGAGATCGCAAAACGATCTAGAAACCTCCAGAATATCGACGTTTGTAGTCAACAATGCTGCAATACCAGTGCTGCACACCCACCAATTCGACTTGGTGATTTCTTCGTGCCTTCGATGATATCGCTCAATCTCCCGGTATAAACCCTCAGCCCAAGGAAGCCCAGACCGATTCAGGCGCTCGCTGCTCAAGGAAGCCAACGATCCATCCTTGCCTTTCCGAATTGCCATTGCCAGCCGCCCAGAGCCTGCCATTCAATGCTTCTTCACTGACATTACACACCACACGACCAGGAAGATAGTTCTCGATGGGAAGTATAAACCTGACGCTGACATGTCCTTCTTGCCCGAGTGCAAGCGTGCAGATGTCCGACGTTGATATCAACTCCCCGCTTCTTGACCGTTTGATGAAGTCAAGCAGAACCCTCGTCCAGAATACCTCTGGGCGACTCCTATACTTTGCGACATTTGTCTGTTTCATTGAAGGACCTTCGGCCCCACACCATGGACCACTTGACCATGTTATGACCCTACGCCTTCGTGATGTCTCCACAACTCTTAGATACGCTGTGCGCCCGTATCCAGCATTCCGGTGGAAATCCGCTCTTCACGGTTCGCTGGCTCCTCTTTTTCTGCTACCCACTTCCAAAAACCCCGATCCAATGATTCTTTGTTGGCGCGATTCGTCTGGCTTTTCCTCGAGTCTTCAGGTGAAGCATCCTCTGTGCTCAAAGGACTCAACTTGTCGGTTTCCATCCTGTCGCACACGATCACACCTCGCCATACTCATTATTTCACAAGCCCTTGAAGGATTTCCAGATCAGATCATCCATGCAACACTCGCATGCCAATGCGCGCAACTTATTAGCTGTACACATCAACCGCATCGCAAGAGATCCGGGGTATGTGCGGGCAGTCCGCCCAGCCAATCTTAGTCCGACGTCGAACACAGCGGCGAGTGGCCTTTGCTCTCGCTCTTACGTTCCAGACAACTTTAATCGCTCTCCGATCTTTTCAAGTCCACATTCTTTGCGAACCCTTGTTCAAGTAAATCCCTTCTTCAGTCATGACGCCCCGTTGAACACCACGTGCTCAAGGCTCGTCAAATTAACGGCGGAGAAATTACTACCTTTAGTATGTATATTTCTTGAATTCAATAGCGTAATTATTGATTTTTACCCTTGAGGCTCGAGGCCTTGCTGGGCAACTGACCAAGGATACATCGGATCTTGTTTTGTGCAGCCTGGGCTGCGGTCACAAAACGCGATCAATGCCAGTGGAGGAAGATTCGAAGAAGATGACGGTCGCATTGCATCCTCTTCTTCAAGATCTCGGATGGTTGAACGCCATCTGCAAAACCCACTAATCGTTAGCGGCCTGGTTCCTCGTTGGGACCTCGCGCTGTGTATTTATGATATGCCTTTGATGAGTGGCTTCTTCCTTGCAACCAACACTTGTGCAACAGACCAAGATGCACCGACTCGCTTCTCCAAGCTCTGTACTGCAATGCAATCCAAGATCCAACCATTAAATCTTTTTAAATGAAAAGGAGAAGGAGCCTGACAAGTTTCTTCCCTGCCTGCCAATCTTCTTCCGACATCGCGCACAGCGGCCTTGGCCCTTGCTTTTACGTTCCAGCCAACTTCGATCTTTCTCCACATTCTTTTCAAGTCCACATTCTTTGCTAATCCTTATTCAAGTAAATCCCTTCTTCAGTCACCAACACCCCGTTGAACACCGCATGCTCAAGGCTCGTCAAATTCCCGGGAGTACAACCGGTGGCCTATGGACTGCCACTGGCAGATGGACCACGACCGGCAGATGGACTGAAACTGGCAGATGGACTACTACAACCGACGGATGGACTACAACTGGCGGATGGACTACAACCGGCAGATGGACTACAACCGGCGGGTGGACTACAACCGGCGCATGGACTACAACCGTCGGGGGAGAGACTAACCTTTGCAAGTCTACTTCTCGAATAATTTGATAGTGTAATCATTGATTTACACCCAATAGCACCTACATTCACCGACGCTCCCGGAGCCAGTTCTCCGTTGTTTGGAAGTGGTCAGTCATTCATTGGCGCCATCGTCGGCGCCATCCTCGGTGCTTTGATTTTGACCAGCTTGGCGTTCTGTCTCATTTGGTTGAGAAAACGAAGACGTATCCAGTTGCAGAAAGGACTTGGCATGACAAGTCGTGCCGACCCAGTTGTGCCGCCTCACCCTGCAGCTCGGACCAAGCATGGGTCTGTGTTTAACAGTCGGTATATTTCAACGCACGATCCGACGTACCGGGACAACCATAATTCTCTCAATCCACTTCCACCCCAAGTTCAACCCATACCACAACCACTCCAACCTAGCCAAGGCCAAGGCCATTCCAACCAGACATCTGGACCCATTCGGGTGAACGAGGCTCCGTTCTCGAGCAATACAGCCCCGAACATTTCGTCGACGAGTCCGGGGGCTGTTTATCACGAAGATAGTGGGGTTCGCTTGCCTCCTCAAGCGGCTGAACAAGATGTTGTAGAGTATCCTCCCAAGTACTCTGATTTTTAGTTATCATGTAGTCTCCATTCATCAGCAACCTCGTAGACAATTAAACCTCTTGTTACGCCCTGGCTGCTGTTGCAAACATGTCCTCAGCCTGCATGTGTGCTGTCCGAATCGTTCTGGGTTCAACCCAGGTCTCGGTTTCTAGCGCCCGACGTGCCAATACATAAATTGTTCCCCCTTCGCTGTTATCGCATAAATACCGTCCTCACCTTGTGTATCGTTAGTACTAGTGTACTAGTACGAGGTCCTCAAGTCTCCTCTCCTCTTCTCAATGAACCCTTGCAGCTGAGCAACTAACCAACGATACACCAACTCAAGTACTTCTCCAAGCTCAACCCACATCGCAAATCCAAGTTCCAACCGCTAGTATTATCTATATAAAGAGAAGAAGACGGAGCCCTAATATACAATGAACCTTAATATAAGGTACATATGCAACAACAGCCAGGGCATAACAAGAGGGTTATTTGTCTAGGAGGTGCCGATAAACAAAAGCCACATGACAACTAAAGATCAGAGTAGTTGGGAGGATACTCTACAATATCTCGTTCAGCCGCTCGATAATTAAAGCGAATCCCACTATCTTCATGATACACAGCCCCCGGCCTTGTTGACAAAACATTTGGGTCTGTATTACTATTAGTTGAGAACGGAGGCTCATTAAAAGCCACTGAAATGGATCGAGATGTCTGGTGGAAGTTGCCTTGGCCGTGGCCAGGTCGCGGTGATCGTGGTACGGGTTGAACTTGAGGTGGAAGTGGAGCACGAGAATTACGGTTGCCCCAGTATGAGTGATGGTTCGAAATATACGGACTGTTGAATACAGGTCCTTGCTTGGTTTGAGCTGCAGGGTGAGGCAGCACAAATGGCTCGGTGCAAGTTACTCCAAATCCATTCCGAATGCGTCTTCGCTTTCTCAACCAGATCAGACAGAACACCAAGCTGATCAGAATTGAAGCAGTACCAATGATGGCACCAACGAGTAGCTGTGTCCTTCTAGAACCGGGACTGCTGTCACCAGGTATGGGGGACGGTAGTGGGGAGGACGGTGGTGGGGGGGACGGTGGTGGGGACGGTGTTGGGGACGGTGTTGGGAGGGATGGTGTTGGGGAGCTCAAGCTCCTGGGGCCTCCGGGCGCGGCAGTGTCGAACAGGAGGGTTGTCACGTCGATCACGCCGTCCACGGTTTTGGGGGCTGGTAGAAATCAATAATTACGCTGTCAATTTATTCGAGGGAAAGACTCACAACTCATGGCTGAAGAAGGAGGGATTTATTTGAATAAAGATTCGCAAAGAGAATGGACTTGAAAATTAAGTGGAGAGGGATCAAAGTTGGCTGGAACGTAAAAGCAAGGGCAAAAGCCACTCGCCCCTGTGCGCGATGTCAGAAGAGGATTGGTTGGGCAGGGAAGAAAAGCTGTCACGGTCTTTCCCCTTTTCATCGAAATAATTTTAGAGATTGGATTCTGATTTGTGTTGGGAACACAGCTTGGAGTGAGCCGTTTGTTGCACAAACAGTGTTCGCCGCTAGGAAGAAAGCAATCATCGAAGGCATATCATATATAAGATCATACCATAGTGTACAGCACAAGGTCCTAATAAGGAATTCGGCCGCTAAGAACTAGTGGTGATTGTAGATGGAACTCCACCGCCCGAGATTCTGAACAAGAGGAAGCGATGAATGGCCACTTCTTCTTCTTCCTGCGATTGATCGCGTTTTGTACCAGGCTGCCGAACGAGCTCATAGGTTTGCATGCACCATCGGAAGTCCTCAAGATTCCTCGCCTTTTCAATCCAGCGGAACATTTCCACTCGGGTGCGGAATCAGTGAACTCCAGAATCCCCGCTCAGCATCGGCAACCCTCCAATCTGTCGACCTGTTGTCCACAGTGACTCGCCAACAACGACAAATGTTTTGCTACTGTGGTGGGCGATCTCTCGACAATTTTCAACCTGCCCACTGCTTGATTGAAGCAGAGGGCGGGAACGTTGAAAAACCATCGAATGTTACACCTTGAAGTACGGGTAAATCATTTTTAGTGCCGAGAATACCTGTGAACCAAGGACACCGCCCAGACAAGGGAGGGGATCGCGCCTTATGCGGTGTTCGATGGCATACAGGTAAGTATAGTGATACTCCATGGCCAGACTGATTTCGTGATGAGAGCGCCCGACATGCCGATGCATAACTTGTTCCCCCCTTCGCTGTTATCGCATAAATACCCTCCTCACCTTGTGTATCGTTAGTGCTAGCGTACGAGGTCCTTAACTCTCCTCTCCTCTTCTCAACGGACGCTCGCAGCTGAGCGAGCAACCAACGATACACCAACTCAAGCACTTCTCCAAGCTCAACCCGCATCGCAAATCCAAGTTCCAACCGCTAGTATTATCTATATAAAGAGAAGAAGACGGAGCCCAAATATACAATGAATAATATAAGGTACACTAATCTACTCCCAAAAAAAAAGATACCCAAAGAGGGGGAGACAGATCTAGACAAAAAAAAGCGANCGACAAACGACAACATTCGTTCCGCTCAATACATAGAGATGTTAACTAAGATAAGTAGTAGGACGGCTCGGCGGAGGAGGAGGAGGAGGAGGGGAACGAGGGAGAACGAGACATAGCGGAGAAAGATTAATGAGGCCTGAGCCAAAAGGAGCGGACGAAAAAAGAAAAGAAAAAAAAAGAGTGTAGGTGCGCGTTTCGCCTGTGTATGATATGTTTATGCAATCTCGAGAAAGCGGAAAGAACAAGGGAAAAAAAGGAAAGACGGGATGTGTATATGTGTCGGTCGTAAAAATGGTATCATCCAATGCAAAAAGAAATGCCAAAGATAGAGAAAAAAGATCAATCGATTCGTGAACTCGGAAGGAAAGAGGAAAGGGGTCGTGACTTTGGAATGGAGAGCGAAAGAAAGCGGAGAGAGCGTTGTCATGAAGATATCAACACCGGTATTGAACCCAGCGGACTCGACGGACTCGGACTCGAAGAGCGCGTCGACGACAACTCATGAACCGGTGACAACGCCGTCGTCTCCAAATCCAAATCCGGCTGTTGCTCTCTCGACAGAGACTCGGACCGTCTCCGCTGCTGCTGCTGCAACTGCAACTCCTGACTCTCCTGCATCTTCCTCCTCTTCTCCCCAACCTTCCAAATAACATCCTTCAACTCCGCCACAACCTCTCCCCCAGGTCCCCACTTATCCATCTTGCTCTTCCTCACAGGTTCCGGCTGGAACAACCCCGCAAACCCATCTCCACTCCCACTCAGACTACCACTACCAGCGGCAGCAGCAGCCGCCTCCCTCTTCGCCTTCATCATCTTGATTCTCTCCTCCCTGCTCAGTTTCGACCTCTCCCGAGTATAGGGCACGACATTACTCGTATCAGCCTCGTACACCTGCTCGATCCCAACAGGCGGAAGATGCTGTATCGACGACTCCATCAACAAATGCCGCGTCACATCATCCACAGCAGCTTCATGCGGGTGCACAACCTCATCCCCATCCGCAATAGCCGTCCCTTTATCCTCCTCATCCTCCGAAGGCGAGATCGGATCCAACTTGCTATCACTTTCGTCGCTCGCAAGGTCATGTCCGAACCCTGGAGTACCCGCCTGTGAGTCGTCCGAATCTTCGTCGTCGCTGGAAAGGACAGGTGGGTTTACAATATCGACGAGCTTCTGCTTCCCCCGCTCACACTCCCTCAGCGCCATACCCAGCTCCCTCCTCAACCTCTCATACGCCTGGATCGCGCGATGCTCTTCCTCCTCCTCTTCCAACGTTTCCTGAGGGAACGAGCCTTCACGGGTATTAAGTCCAAGCGACGAAGACATCCGACTCAGCGATTTTTTATGCCTCATCATCTGCCTCCTCCTCAGCGCGAGGTTCGCACTCTGCTGGTGCGAAGCCGAAGACGGAGACGACGACGACGACCCCTCCTTCAACGAATCCACACACTCCTGCAAATGCTCTCTCGCATCTTCCAAAGCCGACGTAATAGCAGCAACATGCGCCGCAAACCTCGACAAATGACTCGGCATAGGCGCAAACGACTTGGGCCTCCTCCCACCACCAATCACCTCCTCGTCCTCCAGCTGCTGCTGCGACGCCAACAACGACGCAACCAACGGATGCTGAAGCCGCTTCCCATACCCCCGCTCCCGCTCCCGCGCCTCCTGCTCTTCCTCTTCCTCTTCCTCGAGCTCCTGCTCAAGTCGCTGTTGCTGCCTCGCAAACTCGCGCTCCCCATCCGGCGCCGGCGTAGGATTCTGGTCCCTCATCCTCTGCCTCTCCACATCCTCCAACGCCTCACCCAGCCTCGCCGCCTCATCACAAAACGTGCTCGTCAAAAGCTCCATCATGCTCCTCACATTCTCCCAATACTCTTCCTCATCCTCGCTAAACCTCAACGCCAAAAGGTGCGCACACGTATAGCGTTTCGCCGAGACCGCACTCTGCAGCGACTGGTTGAGCGTAAACAGCGAAAGCGGGTGCCTCGAAGACGACTGGTTGTTCGACACGGCCGTGGTGAACCGCGAGGACGACGAAAACGTCATCCGCTGTGGCTGAGGCGAAATGGGGTGCTGACTGTGACTACTGTTCCACCGAGGACTCCGCTGTGTTTCACCAGGGAACGACGAATAGTGCCTGTTCGGCGGGGGACTCAACGCCTCGTACCCATCCGCCTTCCTCTTCCTCTGCAACCCAAGCGCCGCAGGTCCAAACGACGACCCCCCACCCATCGCATTCGCACTGGAATCTTGGAACACCGATTCATAATCCTCCGCAGAGTCGGCAGTATCATTGTTATGAATATCCTCCGCAATCTGGGAGAGCGAGTACCCAGGGAGCGGGCTAAGCGGGAACGGCGACACAGGTGCGCTCGCAGAGTGCTTAGGCTCCGGCGAGCCCATACCACCCCCCACAGACTCTTGGAACAACGTCGAGACATTCGACCGGCGCTTGACCTTTCTCCCAAACCCGCTCGTCGGGCTCCCGACACTAGCCAAGCCGGAATACGAGGCGTGCCATGTCGAGCGCTTGTTCTGCGGCGTCGTGGGGCTGCTGACGGAGTGTCGGGTAGGGAACGAGTAGGGTCTGCTGGGACTGTCCACCAAGGACAGGGGGGACTTTAGCGGAGACGGCGGGGCGTACATTTCCGAGAGCTGCGAAAGCTCGGAAGGACATGTCAATGCGGAGAAGAGCTGGCGGACGTTATCGCACTGCGTGCGTGTCGTTTGCAGGGTGGTGTGAAGGGAGACTCGGAGGGCGTTGGAAGTCATGGCCGGCGTCGTCGTTGAGAGGTTGCGTAGGGTACTAATTTCGAGAAGTATCATCAGTAGGAGCAATTTGTCGGAGGTAGAAGGTGATGGTCGCCTTACATTGCTTCCTCTTTCTCAAGGAGTTGAATTGCGTCTTGAACGGTGGACTGCCATGTTGCATTGGCTGCGACGAGTTCGTCCAGGGAGTTGAATGTCTAGACGAGAGTTAGTGATCGGAGAAGGCGTGGTGATGACGATGTACAACTAACCGGCGTAAAGTCATGAGTGGATAGTTCTGGCGAGGTGACAATTTGGTAGGCGAGGAATGATAGGCTGCCCAGGCTGATTGTGGCCCAAAATCGGTCCCCGGCTGCCCAGAAAATGGCTGTGGCGAGAGCTGCAAACGAGGCAAGGCCGTGCCGCGAGTTTGATGAGTAGGCAAAGACGGCGCCGTCTGATTTTATCGACTCGAGGTCGAGACTGGTGGAGCGACTGTGGTCTAGTTTCCCAGGTATTGACCCCAGGGAAGAGCGTGCGGAGTTGTTTGAGCCTCCGGACAGAGAGGTGGAGAGAAGGGAGGAGGAGATGACATTGTACTTGAATCGTTCGACGAAGGGGTTGGAGGTATTTAAAGGTTTGGCGGAAGAAAGGAAGCTTTCGAGGATCTACAAAGCCAATTCTCAGCTTCTTGTACGTCTGAGGCCAACGCCAGCAGCCATTTCGAGCAAAATCGCCACAGCAACGAGTGTTGCAGATCGCTGAGACGGTATGGGACTTACGTTGAGGCCTACTATGACACACTGGGGCCGCCACTCCATGTCGTCGTCTTCGTCTTCTTCAAGGGTGAGATGGGGGTGGTTATCTATCTCTTGGAGGAGGAGGAGGGATGTTCCAGGCATGACTTCATAGACATCGCCCGCCTCTGGAGGAGAATGGTGAGGCAGGTTCTAGAGGGAGCCCAGATCAGCGTCGACGGACCTCGTAAATAGCGCTCTAGCGGGTGTTCTTCGAAGACGGGTTCTGCCATTGCATTGGGTGGTGCTCGTAATTCGTGATAAAGAAGAGAAATAGAAAAATAAAAGACTGTGGACACGCAGAGCGTGTTGTGTGCAAAGCCAGAGTCCCTCGCCCAACCAACCCCACGTCGACTATTGTTTATGTAATCCCGCCTCTCCCACTGTCAAGTGCGGCCAAGGCTGATCCCATCGGTTGGCGAGTCTAGATTCCATCACATGTTTGGTTTCCCTTCCGCCGTTGCGTGTTGAAGATTTGTGTAAACAAACAGAGGCTATTTAGGCGTCCCCTGTATCATCAAGGGACGAGGGGAAGAGGTCATTAATACCCCAGATATGAATGGAGTGAGCATAAACTCGATCGTTTATTGCAACATTCATAAAACCCTTGAGCGCTGGGGTGCCGTGAAGCAAAGTTGAAGAAGAAGAGGCAGGTTGATCATCAGAACTTGAAGAGCCTCCGAAGCTAGGATATCGTATGGGCACAGTGCTGCCGACTCGGAGCGTGAGTGAGGGTGGGGAGAGACCAAGGCATTGGAGAGAGACTGGGCAGGCATTTAGCTGGTGGACAGCGTAGATATTGTCGAGTACGCTCAACCCCCACGACACCTCCCCAGCAAACGTGCAAGTCAGGCTCTTGTCGTGCCAAAAAGGGAGCATGCGGGAGAGTGATGGATGTGATGGCAAGTTGCGAGGCAACGGATCACATGACCTCTGGCGGAGAGTTTGTCTGGCAGTTTGACCCTGACAGCTTTTCTTCCTCCCCCAGTCAATCCTCTTCCGGCATCGCGCACAGCGGCCAGTGGCCTTGCCCCCGCATTTACGTCCAGCCAGCTTTAGTCTCTCTCCACGTTCATTTCAAGTACACTCTCTTTGCGAACCCTTATCCTTCTCCAGTCATGACTACTCACAAACGCTCCGTCGAACATCGCATGCTCAAGGCCCGTCAAGGTGGCAATGGTGGCGGCAATGACACCAACTCTCCTCCTGACACTGGAGGCCCCAACGACGACGAGACCGACGGCGGAAATGATGGCGGAAACGAGAGCTCCACTACCTCGAGCTCGACCACCTCCTGTAAGTCCACCCCTGGGATAATTTGACAGTGCAAGTATTCATTTTTCGCTAGCCTCTTCCTCCACCTCTTCCAGCAGCTCCACCTCCTCCACCAGGTCCTCAACAACCCAATCTCTCCCCACCACCTCCTCCTCTACCACCTCCTCCCGCACTTCGACCTCTTCCTCGACCAGCTCTACCCCCACCACCACTTCCACCACCTTGAGCACGACTTCGGCTACTTCGACCACCTCGAGGGCGACCACCACGACTGTTCGTGCTTTCCCGTGCTCTTGTTCCTGATACGTCTATTAACACCAATCACAGAGTCCTCCTGTCAACGACGTCGCTGGTACCACCACCGGCCGCGTTAACCCGCCCTCAAGCTTCCGCGATGTTCCCACCATGTCCATCGACCCTGCTACTGGTGCAACCATTACTGCCGGTCCCCTCGAAGAGACTGGCGGCATCAGCACTGGCGGTATCGTTGGAAGCGTCGCCGGTGGGCTTGCCGCTCTCGCTGTCCTCGGCCTTATTGTCACTTGGCTTCTTGTAAGTTCCCTTGTTCTATCTTTAGAAGACCTCTTTTTCTGACCGCTTGATGCTGCGCATTGATTAGCGTCGACAGAGGAGGAAGCGTCTCGAGGACGACGATTTTGGGACCGACTTCCGTCGCTCGGCGTTTGTGAGCGGTAGCCATCCTCCCAGCATGGCCGAAGCCAGTGGTGTCCGTGGCCACAGTATCGCTCCTTCGCTCAGCAGCCCGGGTGTCGCCGGCCAAGGTGCCTACAGTTCCTCCTACGGTGCGACCGATAACAGCACTGGTGGTGCTGATGCCGCGGCTGCTGGTGTCGCTGTTGGCGCCGCGGCTGTCGCTACTGGTGTCGCTGCCTCCCAGGGTCTCCAGGAACGTCCCAAGTACGTGTACGGTCAGATGGCGCCCAACCAGCAAAACTCGGGCGACGACCATGGCGACGATTACAGTGAACACGCGCATGGAGCGTATAGCTCTGAACCTATGGTTCAGCAGGCGTATAACGCCGAAGCATACGGTTCCTATGCCGCTTACGACGGTCAAGGTTACAGTCAAAACTACCAGGATGGTACCGGCGGATACCAAGATGCGACCCGCGAGTATCAAGGACAGGAAGGCTACGCCGTGGGCGGGTACGATCAGGCGTATGGATATCAGAATCATCCCTATGGCCAGCAGCCCGGCCAGCAAGCGAACTATGATGCATCGCAGTATGCTCAGTACGATCCGAACCAATATGCGCAGTACGACCAGAACGCGTACGTTGCGACTGGGAATGCTCCGCCAGCTGGGCCTGCGGATCCCCGCCATAATGACGCCTATGGTGGCATGTAAAGGAGCGTCGGTTTGGCTGAGGGCGTAGGAGTTGGTCGTTGGTTTTTTGAGGGTTGGGTGTTTTTCACTGCGTTCCCCACTTTTTTCCGAGCCCCCCAATTTTTTTCTTCTCGTCCCATGGATGCTGGCCAACCTTGCTTGACCTTGCGACGCAAGTGCGTTTGAGGTCTGGGTGAAGGTCGGGCTGGATCGGACCGTCACCTTCTTACTACCCTACACACGAGTGTCCCCGTCTGTCTGTCCGTCCGTCTATCCGTCTGTCTTCGTAACCACCTCCTTACCCCCTGTTCTGTTTCCCGTTAATTTGTGTGGATACCTATTGATAGATATATGGATAGACAGATTGGTTTATTTCTGTGCTTCCCTCGTCCTTACTATCGCCTCGCTTCACCCAGCGACCTTGGTCACCCTCCCGCCGACTCCTTCGTTCGATTTAATCGTCCTCATTACCGCCTCCAAGTCTATTCTTATCTCCTCCTCTCTATCTCCTCTCCCGGCTTGTTCCCCCCCTCTCTCTTCTCTCTCTCTTTACGATGATGAAAGGGCAGACATATATACCACTCTTACCTCCTACCTTTTTTTCTTCCCCTTTTTTTTTAATTACACTCGGTGTTGTGTGTTTGTTAACTTCATACTTGACTTTTTTCTCTTTTGTGTACCTATTACGTATATACATACTTCCTCTCAGTACTACATACATACATACCATACCTTTATGCTGCCCCCCCTCTATGTGCATGGTTAAGGCCCCTGTTAGGCTTGTCTGTCGTCCACGTTCGATATATCGATTGAAGTGAGCAGTGCGTCCAAGGGTTTCCGGTACTATTACGTTTTCGGTGTTTTTTGGTTCGGTGTTTATATGTCCTCGTCCTCGTCCCTCCCCTTATTTTGATTTTTATCGGTCATTTTGGATTAAATTTTTTCTCTCTTTCGGTGTTTACATATATACACGGGTCTCTTGGATAATATCAATTGGATCATGGTTGAATATACTTGTTTTTTCCAGCGTCTTTCTTGGGTTGCGTATTGAGGCGTACGCTCTTGACCGAGGCGCGCAATCATTGCAGAGTTATCAGCCAACTTTGATAGGCAGAGGCGCAGAAGGGTGCAGTGCTTGTGATTTTCGCTCCCGTACGCGTCTTCCTCGTATCTCGCCTTATTTTTTATTTCCATTCTTATCGGTAAATTTGGTAGTCCTTTCGGTGTTTTGCAAACAGACAGACGGGTTTTGTGGACAGTTGGATAATACTGATTGAGTTTTCAACAGGTTTTTTTTTTTCAAGTGTGTACCTCGGCGTACGCCTTCGACCGAGGGTGGTTGGGTTACTAGTCGACTTTGATGGAAACATGGAAGGAGACAGACAGTGCTTGTGATTTTTGTTCTCGCCTTCCTCGTACCTCCCCTTATTTTTATTTTCATTCATATCATTCATTCCGGTATTTTCGTCAGCGTTTGCAAACGGACGGGCTTTTTGGACAGTCACCGGATATCGGTCAATATATATATTAGCGCCTGAGTGCACACCCTCTTGATCGAGGGGGATCACGTAGAGGTCGCTTTGATAGAAACACATATAGATAGACAGATAGACAGATGGATAGATGGACGGTTGTCTGACGCGTAGATGGCGGATGGATAGATTGGGTGGTGAAGCTTGGGGCTTTCTATCGCCCCCTAACACCTCCTTGAGGTCCCTTGGCAAAGTGCAGGTTCGGTCGGTCTATCATCATCATGATATTCAGATATTGGTGATACAAGTTAGAGTGTCCTGCGCATGCGTTATGCGTTGATGTCGGTGAGGCTTCTTTCGTTGATTTTGATTTCAAGACCACGTTTAAAGTTCGAGCCGTAGGCCAGATTCAGAGAATGGATATTTCGCGCGAGAGTCACCCTCCCGGACGAGGCGTTGCTTGTATTAAGGAGGCGGATGCAGAAATGTCGATGAGTATCAATGGTATGATTCAATCTGAGTCATTGAGCAAGTTCTCCACGCGAAAGAACGGTGCGAGAAGCTCTTGGGAAGTGGAAACCAACAGCTGCAGAGCATGCTACGGGGTACCAGAATCTGAACAAAGCAGTGCCTCGAGAGGGGCTGGGAAATCTCGGAAATTCCGGCTCAGCTGCCCAGGGTTGCGTAGGAAAAGGAGTTCGAGGAGGGGCCCCTTGTTTTCCTCGTAAATAGACCCCGACTCTGGGGGACGACGGCGGGAGGGTGAAGGGTCGCAGCGGTCCGGTAGGCAGGTTGCGCCGTAAGTAACCAGGAGGAGTGTACAACCTAGCATGAGTTGTGGGTATAGGTGTGTACCAAGTCCAGGTCTGGCCAGGTGGTCAGTTGAGATGGCGGGTTGTCCAACAGTCAACTCGAGATCATGGATGACGTCCCGTGTGGACAGGTTCCTAGCTGCGGTGTGCACCACGTCGGCTGAGGGTATGGCCAATGATCAAGAACGGCTCCTCAAGAGTCCTTTGCATGGCTTGCCTCTGGCCTCTTAATTTTTCGTCGAGCCCCGGCAGCTCAAAGGGACTGCTAAAGCGAATAAAAGAGAAAATTACGGAAAATGCAGATCAAAATACGTCGGGTTACCCCAGCAACTGACATCTGATTGAAAGCACCCGAGGCTGGAAACGTGACCCTCCGGAAATTCCTGCCGTGTTTGCAGAATCGTTCCTTCCTTCTCACCTTCTCCTCCATCCCCCAAGTCTCTCCTCGACGCCTACAGGCTTGTCCTCGAGCCCCTTCCTGTCCTTTCAGCCACGATCTTTATTGTTATTTATCTTCTCCGTCTTGGCTTCACCACCATTCGTATATCTCAGCCAAGAAATTCCACCTTTGGACGCCCTTACATTAAAACAGAACTATATTCAAGGAGTTGAACTTTGTCGCGAAACATGCAGAATGAACACTTTGCACTGGGGAACCTCCGTCGTCATCAGAGGAGGCAGGTTCGGACGGTCATAACCACTATCATTACGAGGCGTACGTTCGATCATCAGCTTGGTGGCCGTACTCCATTGAACTTGTTGCCCCGTAAATGCAGCGCACACCACCGCGACGCTGACCGCGACCGTTATCCGGGCTCCGACAACGACTACCCCTGTTCGTCCGACGACCACGACCCCGGTAAGGCCCACCACGCCTACGACTTCCCAGCCGTCGACCACTGGGCCGGTTCGACCAACCACATCCGTGACCTCGAATACCAGTGATTCTACCTCGTCGACTACGTCAGGAACCACCTCGACGACGTCCACCACCCCAACTCCCACCACCACAACCGCCACGACCCCCACTGCCACGGTATGATACTATTTTTTGTTGGAACTATCTGTATCTGATGATATTTTGTTTTGTAGGGCCGCGGCTTGCTCACGACTACCTCCAACACTCTTAATATTCCGGCCGTCGAGACTGTCACGAGAACTCAGTCGTCAGCAGCAACCGGAACTTCGCTTGGGTCTCAAACGACTGGCTCTACGCAGTCTGCTGGAACCATTGTTGGAATTGTTGCAGGTGTTCTCGGAGGTCTTATCCTGATTGCAATCATTGCTGGGTTCATTGTGGTACGTTCATCCTCCTGCCCACTTCTTTCTTCAACTTTTAATCCGCTTTTGGTTTGCAGCGTCGCGTTCGTAGGAGAAAACAAGACCGTGAAGCGTTCAGCGCGAGCTTCCGCAAGTCTGCGCTTATCTTGAATGACAAGGACTCGCACACTCCTCGACCCCCAAGCATGATCGAGAGGAAGCGTAACAACCCCGTGCCGCCCCCTCCTCCTTCGTCCGCCTACCCGTACACCGACGGAGCGTCGCAATTCAGCTCCGAACCCCAGTTCGGAGGCCAGTTCGACCGACAATTCGACCACGACGGCAATGGTAGCGTTTACAATGGTGCTCCATCCACGTATGGCGGTGGCGCGTCCATGCACCAAGCTCCCTCTGTTTATGGTGCGCCTCACCCTGGTGGTGCTGCTCCCATCCCTTATGGTGGGCAGAACATGTATAACCAGTATTCCGACCGCAGTTATGGCGGCGGTTACGGTGCAGGCGCAGGCGTCGGTGCCTATGGTGGACCCGCCCCCTATGCTCCTTATTCCCAAAATCCCCATCACCCTCATCAACAACAGCAGCAACAATTTGCTCCTCGTGGATACCCCAACTATAACGGCCAGCAGCACCCCCCTCAGCAGCAGTATCACAATAACTTTGGTCCTGGCGGCAACCAAGCGAACGTCTCTACTCCGGTCACACCGACGACTCAACCGGCTAACCCGTTCTCTGAATCGTCCCCTATGATCAACCGTGGTCCTTCGCCTCCGTCGGGTTCGTCTTCTTCTCACTCCGGCGGTACCCAGGAGTCTCGTAGGTACCTGCTGCGAAATGGAAGTCCCGCAGACGAAGATGATAGCGCTCCTCCCGCGTATTCTGACGATGACGGGAAGTACGTGAATATGCAGAGGGACCAGAAGACTCCAGTTGTGATGTCGGCGGAGGGTGCGAGCTCAAGCTCCAGCGCTGCTGCTCCCACTCCTTCTGCTCCTGCTGCGGCCCCTGCGGCTGCGGCTGCGGCTCCTCCCAAGCCAGAGCCCAAAGCTGGCGGTGCCCGTCCCATTTCCACTCACACCGTGTATGATCCTAACGACGCCTACGGGGGCATGTAAACAATCCTGTTTTTTTAGTCTTTCGATGATACTTCCCCACTTTCCCCCCGTGTTCTGGTCTGCGCGGTTGGCTGGATCTTCTTCCTTTCGCCTTCTCCTGTTTCATCGTTTCCCCATTTTGTCCCCCGTTGAACGCGTCGGTGTAATGTACTACTTTTGTGTGATTGGATGGTTCTGAGGAGTCGTTCGATACCCTTCATCCGCTGTCTGTCTACCCCCTCTTCTACTTCTCTTTACCTTTTCCTTACCTAGGCGCGAAACGCTATTTTACCCCATTTTTTTCTTCACTGTTTTTGCCTTTGAATGTTTAGTTGATGTTGGGGATTTGGACGTATGTGGAGCCGCTGCCGTATGTACCCTTCGGCAAACGGTCTACTCACAGTCTATATCGGTTCCCTGCTTTTCCTAATCTTACTCCTTTAGATTTTGCCTTTGGCCATCGGTCGTTTCGCGTTACCCCTCCCTTTTGTGCTGCGCCGCAAGTTTTGCCTGTTTTTCCGTGTGAAGCTTGTGTGCTGGTAGTGTTGCTGCGGTTCGTCGCAGCTTTCTTTTACCCCCTTCGAACCGCTGTCGCTGGCCTAGTATACCAACCCCTTTCATGTTTTTTACGTTTACCCGCCAACCTGTGGATTATATACATACATCTTTTTTCAACGTTTTTCTTGAACCTTTCCACCCCACCCCAAATTCTCGTTTAGGATTTCCTTTTTTTTACGTTTGTCTTTTATCATCTCATGTATATAACTCCTCCCTTCTCCCTCCCTTTTTTTTCAATCGTATATGTCGAGCACTGATATGTTGCTTGAACTTGAAATTGTGGCGGATGATGATGGGTTCGTCCTTGGCAAGAACTACAAGCGAGTCGCCCAGTGGTTCAAGTGAATGCACCCTCAATTTATTCGTCGTTGCGCATGTACACCCAAACCATCTGCGTATGTAGATGTGGTGTGACTGACTTGGAGGAGGATGCTGATTATTTAATCAGGGTGATTATGGCTTTCTCTGGTACGTTCATCTGGACACCTTTCGTTGCGTGGCTGACGCTTCCGACGCCAGATTCCTCTCGCTCGCAACTTACAACGTCGATGAAGGCGACGGATAGGCCGACCTCGGTTCAATCTGATCATGGCGTGACACTCAATCTTGAGCCCCCAAAGGGCCAGGGTAGAATCTATATTTCAAGAAGCGGTAGGTTCTACAGCGCTAGTACCAGAAGCCCGATTCCGTGGGATGTGCAGCTACCGCCTCTAGAAGCTCGCCGGCTTCCAGACCTTCTTGGCCATAGCCATGGGAAGTTTCGCTCCAATGTCTCATCAGGAACTTCAGGCTTCAGGCATCTTCCAATTGTATCAATCATATGAGCGATTCGGGGCGCTACTCTTCTATCTGTTCTTCAATTCAGAAACTGGACGCTGTGTGTTGAGCGTCCAGAGCTGGCTAACTTCGATCTGATCGTTGTTCTTCCACAAGCTACTTTTGTGCTCTTGAGCAACCTGCTTTGTGAGCGCCAGCTCCCTTCCCTGCTCGAACCGTCAAGAACTCAGGCTGTACGATTCCTTCTCCTGGCGGTAATAGGTTTCTTCATAATGGGGGAAATCTGGACCGGATGAGGCCTCAGACTGCACCTTCTTTCCCTCTCTCCCTCCCTCAATTTCCCCTGTGACTCTGGGCTTTCCACCGTTTTCTCAGTCATGCCCGAGTACAGTCGCTGGGTGAGAGTCGATAGCGGAGACCCGCAAATCTCGTACTCCGGCAGCAATATCAGTTTCAACGTCATTCTACGTATGCAGCCTGACGACAATCCATCGGAAACTTATGGGGTTAATCACCTGGTACTCGAAAACGGATCGAGCGCATTTTTGTCGTTCAATGGTGAGTGCATTCTTTCAAACGGATGCACTGATCTATGTACTGATCTCACTTCAGGTACTTCCGCCCGAATATTGGGCACACCTCCCGTGTTATCGTTCCAAAACGGGTCCATAAATGACTTCGACTGTATCCTCGATGGGGACGTGGTTCCGCGTGTCCCTCAACAACCCCCAATCCCCAGACGGCAATCCGAGTATTGCACGTTTCGTAACCTCCCCCCTCGAAGCCATTCGGTTGGATTTTCGGTGAAATCGGGCACTATGCCCTTGGACCAAATTGAATACGTCCCATCGGGAGCTATCGAACGGACGGGAGGGCTCACGTCTATCAGCATGAACCCCAATGATCCTGACATCAAATACTCTCCAGGTTGGACACAGGATAAAGGGGAGTACTCTACATCGACGCCAGGGAGCTCCATTACTGTATCTTTCTCCGGTGAGTGCTATGTTCAAGAAGATCTGATGGGTCCGCACCTTACATCCACCTTCATAGGCCATGGAATATCCCTCCACTCCGACTACCAAGACCGTGATATCAAGCTTCGCAATAGTCGTCAGCCTCAAGTCAAAATCCAATACACTCTCGACGATGGTCCAATCAACTATCACAATCTCCCCCCTTTCGAGTCGATTGTGTCGAATTGTTCGAGATGCCCAATATTTTCACTCAAACGGTTTAATTCATCCCAAGTGCACACACTGAACTTGACCTACCTGAGCCAGGAGGAGGATTTCCGGGACATCAGGTTGCTGGTGAAGAGCTTTCAGATTGACGGGGGCTCTAACCTTCTCGCATCTGAAATTCAAGATCTGGATCCCGGGGGCTCGCCTCGTACCGATCTTATTGGTGGGGTGGTGGGTGGTACCTTAGCATCCCTACTGCTAGCGGGTTTGCTCTTCAAATTCATAAGGCGCAGAAACGCTCAAAGCCCACGTCCGAGGGAAGGCTCAGAGGTTACTCCTTTCCAGGGTGAGGCGCCAATCCTTCCTTCTTTGGTATCCCTGACGAAGTTTGTAGACGATGATATTGTGGATATCGGTAGTCCTCCGACGAGTCAAGTTAGCGGTCTCGTTCCATTCATCCTCCCTCCATCCGATCGTCCCGGTGCACCTGTCAAGGGAGCCTCACGCTCTGCACCCGGCACGAGTCGCCCAACCACCACTAGGAACAAGCGGGTCCTCTCGCCCAACAACTTGGATTCGAATCAGCCGGAACATGGAGAGAATCAACACCCAATTCCAGCCTCAGGCGTCGACCCGTCGTTGAATAATCCTGCATCCGAAGAGAATCGACCTTCGGCAGTTCCAGTCCCGCTGCCACCGGACTTAAATACGCGCCCCTCCAACAATTTGCCTCAATCAGAGGACAATACGGCGCCACCTCAAACGGTACGCTTTGTACACGAGGATAGCGGTGTCCGGCTGGCCGACCACCCGTCCGTGGAAGTTTTGGAGTTGCCTCCAGTATACACCGCTCAATAGAAAATCCCTAGGGAGTATAATAAGATCGGCGTATGTCATCAAAGACGAAATAACCTTTTTAGTCGAAGTCTGAACCTATTTTCTTCCCAGCTCTGCCGATGCCGGAGTAAGATCAGTTGGTATCTACCGTCCGGTATCCACTCCACGACATCAAACCATTACATTCGGCGCTGAAGAAGAGGGGTTTCCGCTTAGTCGGCGTTGGCGGGGCGCCCAGTGTCTACAAGCTTTTGAATCCACCATTTACCGCCCTCTTCTCAACTTCCTTTCTTCTCTGATCTATTTATTACCTGGCTATGACAGAACAAACGCGGTCGGTCAACATCGACGACAGGGATCGTCGAATCCAATTTTCAGGCAGCTGGAGTGGAGCAAACGGTGACGCCTACAACAACCGAGGAAGACATGGTCCAGTGTACCGCAACACGCTTCAAGGGACGAACACCGATGGCGCGAAATTGTCCTTTACCTTCAGCGGTGAGCGTTTCCCTAGGTTCCAGTATTTTCTGTATATCCAAGCTTTCTCATCGCCTTCCGTGTAGGTAGCAAAGCAGAAATACTGGGAACCACTGACCCCGAATTCGAAGATGGGTCGACTGACCCCGATCCTAACTGGGATTGCGTCCTCGATGGCAGAGTGAATCCTGCTGCCAAAGGCGCGAGCTCGAACCCTGGAGAAGGTTCCATCAACCAGTGGCCCTTTTGCAATTTCTCGAACCTCAGCCCGGGACAGCATACAATCGAACTCATTGTCAGGACCAGAGGCAGGACATTCTGGTTTGACGAGATTCAATATACCCCAACGGGCGTGGCTAGAGGAGAGACGATGGATGCTGGTCAGGGTGATCAGGACCTGAGGTATAGTGCGGGATGGGAGTCTTACAGGGACATCGCATTTATTACGAGTACGAGGGGAAGTACGGTGACGTTCCCATTTTCTGGTGAGCTTTCTATGACGTCAAGTTGGTATTCATTGACGTTCAACTCGTCTCGAAGGCACTGGAATCACTCTGCTGGGAAACTACCACACGGACTTCCCCAATAATCCTTCTTCAGGCAGCTACACCATCGACGGTAGCTCACCCGTCTCCTTTACTATTCGAGGAGGAGCTGGCAGTGATGATTACAACCGTCGATTATTCGAAGCGTCTGGGTTGTCTGCGGGTACCCATACTTTGGTGGTCACATACCAGGGGGGTGACGGATCTATGCCGCTGATGGTAGACCGTTTCTTCATCGAGGGAGGCACGAATCTCCGTGCTCAATCACCCGCACCTGGTGGGGGAGGCGGAGGGGTCACCCAAATTGTTCCCGACCCAAGCTCGAGTTCAACAACATCCAGCTCGGAAACCGGTAGCTCCACCCGTGCAGTCGGCAACCCCACAGGGACTTCAACAACCCAAATTCCCAATTCTTCTGGGCAACTGCCTTCACAATATTCCGGTGACCCCGCTGGGAATTATGACCCATTGGAAACCGGTGACCCTAGCAGGTCGAGCGGCCCAGGTGGTTCAGCAAACAGCAATAACCTGAACCCAAGCTCAACGAGCACCCCGACTGTGCCCATCGCCGTTGGAGTTACGCTTGGTGTCCTCGCCCTTGTCGTTCTCATTCTGTGCCTATTTTGGCTCAGAAGGCGGAGACGCATTCGGTTGAGCAGTTCGGACGAACTCGATACTCTGTTCGATCATGCTAACCACCAACCGGCGATTCCTCAGGCTTCTACGCCGGTTCCTACTATGTCCGCCCCTTCAGGCACCATGCTCTCGTATGCAGCGGCACCCCATCCGGAAACTCGGAATAAACGCGCGCTCGCATCGTCTCAAACTGCGAACACCAACGTGACGAGTTTCAATCGTGCCCCAGAGTCGACTTTCTCAGGTCTGTCCTCGGATTATGCGCAGTCGATGGTGCCGCCATCTTCAACCAGTGGTCACCAAACCTCAGGATCGGTTTCGACTTCTTCTGCCACCAACACGAGGATTGCGGTTTTGCAGCATCAGGATAGTGGGGTGCGGCTACCTCAGGATGATCAGCAGATAGAGACGGTGGAGGTCCCTCCTTTGTATTCTGTACAATAGTACAATTTGGACGATTCGCGTTGATACATTTTATTATAGCCAGCCATTCCTCTGAACGAGGCCTGCCACTCCTTCCCTGTTCTGACGCTACTTAGTATATATTACAAGTACCTCTACTTGGACCTTGGTCTATACACGTGCGAATTCATTCCTTGTAACTCCCCTTCCATTATATACCTGTGATGTTTGTAACTCCCGGTCCTTCTTCCTCGACTTTCAATCTGAGTCGTATGTTTTGAGCTCTGATAAGTTTGTTTCGGTGGGTGGCTCGATGGTCACGCCTAAAAACTGGTGGAGTATATACTACATATGAACCAGTGTTCTGTGCTCGGTGCATGATTTTCTTGTGCGTTCAGAGGCTGCAGTCTGGATCCTTGCAGATCCGTGCAGAGAAGACGAGGGCCAAATTGGACTAGGTGCTCGTACGTAGTAACCGTGACATTGTACATGTTTTGGTCGCGCGTCGCACCAACGATGTCTTTTGCTTAGTACTCTCATCTCACTCGCATAATCAAATGTCTAGCGGCACTGGCTTGAGATTGTTCGACACAACCTTTCGAACTCCAGGCCAGATGATAGGGGTCACAGATGACTTAGCCTTAGTGTCTATCCAATGATTCTGCCAAATGCTGTTGGCCTGTTTTGACTCGCACTTGAGAGTCTCCAACCCCCAGCGCACTGCTTTCCGTCAGAAACTGTGGTACCGACTATGACATCCTGAATCTTCTTGTCGCATCGTTTTTGTGCTGTAATTGTTGGCGTGGCGACATTGGCGCTTTTTTCTGCTGTTGTTGGCTGTTCGGTCTTGTGGCTCAAGGCCAGACAAGTGTCACCACCTTCAATGGCACTTGGCTCGGGAACGAAAGTTATTACGAGGCCGCCAATGGGCGTAAATGGTGCAAGCTCGCGGTCTTGTCCATTTCTCATCGCTCCCTCTGACTCGACCTGTCCGGGCTGGCATGCACAGTCTCACGCTCTATCCTTTCCGACAGGAGTGGCCCTTTGGTAGGGTAGGAGAAAGCGGGTGATCCGGCCAACATTCTTGAATCTGATAAAACGTCATCGACTTCCACGGCCAGGTGTCAACCAGTTGTCGAATAAACAACAGCAATAACAACCCTATCACAGGCCAAGCGACTGGAGCCAGGGTTCGCCTGAATTAAACCCGCCTCCCTCCAACCATTGGCGGCAGGACCCAGAAGATAGTACGACACTACCTCAGATCCATGGTACGTTTTGTACAAGAGTATAGCGGTATCCGTGAGGTGGGTCACCCGTCTGTGTAATCTTTGGGATCGCCTCCTACATGCACTGCTCAATACAGCGTGTTGGATGAGTTTGATGGGATCGGTGGGCATTTCATTGTTCGGACGAACCGACGACGAACACTGCTTTATACTCGGGACCAACAATAATCCTCCTGCAAGTCTCCATAGTATTCAATGGTCCGGGCACTGAATGGGTAGGTAAGGAGGTAGGTAAGGTGCCGGCACTGCCAGTCCCGTTCCGGAACAAGCGGAAGGCACCCATAAACCTTCAACCCCTTGACCGCCACTTTCTCAACCTCCTTCTCCACATCTCTTTACGCGCTGGCTATGACAGAAAGAACACGGGAAGTAATAATCGACGACAGGGATGATAGAATCCAATTTACAGACAACTGGACCGCGGGGAGCGGCGACGCCTACAACAACCGGGGAAGACACGGTCCAGTATACCGCAACACGCTTCGAGGATCGAATGTCGATGGAGCGAAATTGTCCTTCACCTTCAGCGGTGAGTGCTTCTTCGGTTGCTGGATTTTTAATCTGGACCTCAACTTTCTCTTAGGGACCAAGGCTGATGTATTCGGTACCACTGACCCCGAATTTGAAGCTGGGTCTACTGAACCCGATCCCAACTGGGAATGCGTCCTCGATGGCATAGTCAGTGCTGCTGGCAAAGGCGGTAGCTCAAAGTCTACTGAAAGTTCCATCAACCGGTGGCCGTTCTGCTCTTTCCCGGACCTCATCCCAGGACAACATACAATTGAACTTGTCGTAAGGTCCAAAGGCAGGACCTTCTGGTTTGACTCGATCCAATATGTCCCAACGGACGCTGTCAGTGGAGAGACGATTGAGGCTGCCCAGAATGATCAAGACCTGAGCTACAGTTCTGGGTGGGAGTCTTTTAGAGCAATGGCTTTCATTACGCGAACGAGGGGAAGTACGGTGACATTTCCGTTTTCTGGTGAGTTTTCGTATTCTGTGCGGCATTACAACTGACCCTGATCTTGGATTTGATCTTCGAAGGCACTGGGATCACTCTGTTGGGCAATTACCACTCGTCCTTTTCCAATACTCCTTCTACAAGCACCTACACAATTGACAGTGGCTCACCTGTATCCTTTACCATTCGAGGAGGAGTTGGCAGTGATGATTACAACCGCCGATTGTTCGAAGTGTCTGGGTTATCTGCGGGTACTCATACTCTGGTGGTCACATACCAAGGAGCCGAGGGATCTGAATCGATGCCACTGATGGTAGACCGTTTCTTCATCGAAGGAGGCACGAATCTCCGTGTGTCGGGGGGAGGAAGCGGAGGGGTCACCCAAACTAATCCCGACTCCCCTTCGAGCTTAGGGACATCCACTAGCTCTGGCCCTATAAAAACAGGTACCATCCCTGATCCAAATTCATTGACAACGAAGACCCCAATTGTTGCCGTGGCCGTTGGCGTTACGCTTGGTGGCGTCACCATTATCACCATCCTCCTCCTGTTTCTATTTTGGCATCGGAAACAAAGACACATTCGGCTGAACAGTCGAGACGACCTGGAAATGCTCTTCAATCATGCTCACCACCGACCACCAATTCCTCAGGCTTATACGCCTGTTCCCCCCCATTTGGGGACCGCGCTCTTGCACGCAGCCCCTCCCCRTCCAGAAGCCCTGTATGCACAMGTCCACGCGCCACATAATCGAGCGAATGCTCCCCCTCCCCATCCAGAACTTGAAGTACAGACTCATAACCACGCCCACGCGCCACCTAGAACGAATGCTACACCTCCCCATCCAGAACTTGAAGTCCGGACACATACGCACGTCCACGCGCTACCTGATAGCGGGAATGCTACGAGTTTCGGCCAAGCTCCCGGATCGGAGCTGCCAGGCCCGCCTTTGAATCATGACCACCAAGCTTTAGGCTCAATACCGACTTCACGGGCGAACACGATTCTACGGCACCAGCTTGAGAATGGGTTGCGGCTACCTGATGCTCAGCAGATGCGAACGGTGGAAGTTCCACCAGTACACTCTGTGCAGTATCAGGATGGTCTGGGTGATGTACGTTGACATTTGTAACTGGAGCTTCTCTCTATACGATACACTGCATTGATGTTGTCTCTCCTCACGCTCCCTAGTTTCTATGTATCTTGGACGCTACACCCTAATTCTCTCTGGCTTTACCCAGTATATCCACACTTTCGTTAATTTTCTCTGTAAAAGTTAGCCTAGATATAGATCATAAAGATCTTCCTTTTTTCCCTTGGTTTTCTACGAGCTGTAACCCGGGCGCTTGCCAAGCGCTTGATGACCACAGTGCTTAGTAAGCGCCGCTGACTCAGGATTGCGCGTTGGCTGACGCAGCCCCTAACTCCGAGCCTTCATAGTTCCGTTCCCGAGCCCGATGCTGTATATCTATCTTGAACCGCCTTCATACTCTCAGACGAAAGTGCCACTGGAACGACTCTATTTATCCAATGGCTAGCCCTTCAAATCCCCTGAATTTCTCTGTTTCGCATCGTGGAGCGACGCACCGTCTATCATTAGCGTCCGATACTCCACTATCAAGACTTGAAGAACAACTCCAGGAGCTCACGGGTGTACCATCACACCTTCAGAAGCTCATATTCAAGGGGAAGAAGGCGAAGCACGAGGAAGATGCAGCTATATCCGACTTTGGGATCAAGGATGGAGCTAAAATCCAGATGCTTGGGACTACGACGCGGGAGCTCGAGGGAATGAAGAGTGTCGAGAATGAGCAGCAGAGGAGGGAACGTATTATGAGAGAAAGGGCCATGAAACCACAGTACAAGGTACGTCCCTCTTTGTATTTGCCAGGTGTTCCAACCCGGCTGAGATTCTTTCATTTGCAAGGTTCGGTCGACAGGGCCAAGCACGGGGAGCGTTTCGACGCTCTCATCGACATCTTCCTCGTCGTACAGGTTCAATGAAATTGTACCACTCCCCCACCTCCCGAACCCAGAGATGGCAAAGGCTACACTGGAGAGGTTGGCAGCTGACCCCGCGATTCGGCATATCATGCAGAAGCACCAGTTCTCCGTCGGTGTTCTGACGGAACTGGCTCCTCACGAACAGCCTCATCTTCTAGGCCTGAATGTGAATGCGGGTCAGGCTATCAAGCTACGAATATACACGGACCGATATGACGGTTTCCGAAATTACAAGGAAATTCGCCGGGTATTGTGTCATGAATTGACACACAATGTGTGGGGCGACCATGATAACAATGTGAGTAAAGACATCGCCAGGATCCCAATAAGAGTCACTGAACAATTTTTTAGTTCAAAGAACTCAACTCACAGCTAAACCGAGAGGTTGCAGAGTACGAACGCGCTGCCATCGAGGGCGCCCATTCTCTGTCTGGGCAACCTTCGTCAAGTGGAGGATATTCTGGAAGTCCTTCTGAGCTGGAGGGTGAAGCTCAAGTACATGTTTTGGGCGGCTCTGGGGCCTCGGTGTCAAGTTTGCAGAGAGAATCACCAGAAGACCGCAGACGGCGTGTTCTGGAAGCTACCATGAATCGCCTACGCAAAGAAGAGGAAGAGATAGAACACAGCTGCGGTACTGGGCGTACTGCATGACTTATATTCTATTACATACCCCTTCACATCCACCTTTCCCTGGACGTATATTTGCGCAAAGACAAGGCTCATCATAGTATAGTCTGGAATGACAGATAATGAACGACAACATTTCTACAAAGGATTGCATGGGTCCCACGCTTCTCATAAAAGGCCCCTGACTATCCGACGCCTTGAACTATCCCTCCATCAACCACTTCTAAACGCCCTCGACAGTCAATGCAGCCAGATCGCGAGAAGCTCACAGCTACCAAACTCAATGCAAGGCTCCCGAGCAACCTTTCGTATTTGGCGATGAGCAGCCATGCTCCTCGGCAAGTTGAAACGGTGTTCATTCAACAAGAAATTACCAGCCTAACGGAGGACATTGAAGGGCTTGAGACCAGACTCCAAGAACTCAAACAACGGCGACAAGATTACCGATCCCTGATTTCTCCTCTGCGGAGAATGCCTCTTGAAGTCCCTGACCAGGTCTTCGTTTGGGCTCTTCCGACTTCAGACCCCGAAGATGTCCGACATGTCGACCCTGTGTACGGCCAGGTCTCAGTGCGAGACTTCTGTCTTGTCTGCAGAAATTGGTGCAAGGCTGCAATCGCTACACACAGCCTTTGGACGCGTGTCGAGCTTTCTCTTCCATGCACCCCTTTGGGGTATGAAAAAGTTTCGGGTTTGGCTGGAACGTGCTGGGTGTCTTCCAAAGACGGTTTCCGTATATGCCTTAAACTATCTTTGCACCGGTTCCGAAGGCTGCGAACTGGCAGATCAAGGTCTCGCCCAATTCCTTGCACGCGGACCCATGCTCAGTCACCTATCCCTGTCCTGCGCCAACTCCCAATGCGTTCGAACTCTTACCGACTCCATCAAGGCAGTCGAAAACGACACGCACTCTTGGGACTCTCTTCCCTCCCTGAAGCTCACGATCAAACGAGAATGGAATGACTATCTCGAGCCATCGAAGGATACAATATTTCATCGTCTCCCGCCTATCACTACATTTTCGTTGAGTTTACCGAAATCTTATGGCGGCTGGTTGGGGGGAACGGATCAAATTTCCGCGGCCCTTCCGTGACCGACTCCAACACTTCAACTTTTCCTCGGACTGGGAGCCATTGTGCACGATAGTGATTATCATGCACTGCATGCCGCACTCCTTCACTCCTCGAAATGGATATCGACTTCGATTGGGGTGGGCTCTTCCGGTACCGAAATGGCGAAGGGGTGCCCAGACGTATTTCCCCGTTATCGGACTCTCCCTTCCTCGAGCTCAGATCTTTTTTCTGGCGTTCCCAATGCAAGTTGCTCAAACTCCGATTCTGCTCGGTGGATCTGAGCAACCGTCATTGAAGCCCATACTCCAAGACCTCCCTTCCTTGACCCACTTGACATTGGATAATGTTGCCTTTGGCGATGGGGAGAGGGTTTTCGGAGCAAAGCCTCTGACTGAAGATGGAATCCACGTTCCATTCCTTCCCAACCTTCAAACTCTCGAATTGCTCGATATTCCAACCGATTGCTCCGAGTTGCTTAATCCTTGGCAGATTTACGCTTTCATAACGAGCAGGCGGGCAGGGGGCGAAAGGGGTGACGTTGTAGTGGAAGGCGCTGACACCCTGAAGAATCTGACTATGTCGTACAGAGTTCCTCCCAAGTTCGTCCAATTGCAGGACGGTTTTGACGCTCTTCAGAATCGCCATAAGTTCTAAGAAATCGAGGAGTGTGGGATAGAGATAAAAATACAAGGACCCAATGATAAGGATGGTGGCGGGTGGTGACATGTAGCACTGTGCTTGTATGTACTCTAAATATGCAAGTTCGCCTTAGCTGAGGATACCCACAGAGGATTGGTCCAGAAATCGCTGGCGGGGACTTGCCACTCGACAGGAACCCGCTCCCAACTGATTCAAGTTGCCGGTGATGACTAATCAAAGTTGAACCAGGCGGGAGCCACCAAGTATTGCCCTCAACTCTGAACCACCTCGAAAACCGCTCTTGAATCAGCTGCCAAATCATCTTTATGGCCCCAAAATCGTCTAAGACTACGCTGCGGCAGTCAACCCTGTCCTTTGGCGCTGCGAAGTCTACAGCTGCAGCCAGTAAAGCAAAGAAAGCGTCAGCGTCCACTACCACCGAACCCGCATCGTCGTCGTCTCGCTCCGAACGCGCTGAGAAGCCCAGCCAGGTTGATGTCGACAGCAGCGACGAGGAGGTGATCAATGCGGATGATTCCGAGTCTCAGGAGTCTGAGATAGAAGACGCTGACGACGACCTTGAGAAGGTGGAAGCACGGGCTCAAGCGGAACTGCCTACAGAGAGGAGAGCGAAGGGGAAGACCGCGGTTGTCAAACCGGAAGCTTCGGACGCTTTAGCTGTGCAAAGTCTCGAGCAAAAGGCGAAAGCTGAGGAGAAGAAACCTGCAGTCGATGTTGCCTCAAGACCCCACTTGAACGTCAAGAGTGCCGAGTACAACGACATTTGGCTCGATACTAGGGAGAAAATGGGGCATATGAGGCCAAGTGCGTACTTTTCAATGTTATCAGAAGGCCTCTAAACGCTGACCCGTCGTTCGGTATGTAGCTCATGTCCTTAAGGACCAGAATCGTGTGGATGATATCCTCCGTATTTTCGACATGTAAGCAATGAGTTTAATCCCATCCTCTCTGTTAATAACTAACCCCGGTTCTGTAGGAACTACGAATACGGCCCATGTATTGGGATGACGCGACTGGAGCGGTGGGAACGAGCGAAAGCTATTGGTCTCAGTCCACCCACCGAGGTAAGGGTCCCTTCCTCGTGTTCCCTTGGCACGATCTGACGTTTCGGATGTAGGTGTATGATATCCTTATGACCCAAGAAGGTCTGACGGACTCCAGATATTCGGAGAGTGTGCTTGCCGGACAAGTTTGATCCTTTTGCTCCCCCTTCGTTTGGTACATCTTTTGGTAACTCGTTCATCATTTAGTTGTTACTCTATTCTTACTATTCCCTTCATTTCTAGTTTGGATATCTACAACATAATATAGTGCCGTATTGTCGGACTGMYATATAATTGCTCTGATTGCTTTCATGTCGCGGGAATCGCAGAATACGTATACATTGATTACGGTGCATCTCCGATCCTCCCAGAAAGCACTGACATTGATACTGTCACCTCTGACTGGAAATGCAGCCAGATTCCGCTAAATTCAATCCTCATCCTTGCGAGGAGGGGGCCCGCAAGGTTGCAGCATCCGCTAGAGAATCGCGTCAGGACAACCGAGTTCACATGGCTTGTTCGTACACACCTCTGTCATCTCAAATTTAACTCTTCCTATGGCTTGGTTGTCTGCAATGGCAAGGTATGAGGTCAACGTAGGGTGTCCAACGATTGAGGACATCGTGTCCCGATGCTGGTGGGTCAACCATTCACTGGAAACATTCGTTGGAAATCAACTGTCTAGGAGGGAGTAAAGACCTACTGCTTGGAAATGTCCGCGTGGCCTAGTATGAGGCAGTAATGAGGATTTCATCTAGGTTTTACGGGGAGGGTAGCTCTCACCAGTTCCTGTGTACCGCGCATGCACTGTTAAGCAGAAAATGAATTATGCGTTGAACGGAAGTTGTCGGACAATGGCGTACGGTGCTCCAGCTGCGTGTTTGCAGTATATCTCAGTTCAGAAGACTATTAGCAAGAATAATCACGTCAGGACAAGCACTAGGGAAGTACTGAGAACATGACCGACCATGACAAGAAGATAACGATATTGATGCATGTTTGGCTGAAGTTTCGACGTATGATTGCCCGGTGCCAGTGAGCTTTGCTTTGACTTTGATCCACACTTTGCAACCAGCACAGCGACGTTTCAGACCCGCCAGCGTACCATCATCATTGGGGCCCTGTCTATCGCTCATTGCGCAAAGACTGGTGCACAGGAGGGTGGCCTTATATTCAATACCGTTTCATAGGATTTGAGCAATGACAATATCAGGCTCTCTGCACATTCTGCCTCGACGACAACGAACAGCAATAACAGGTAAGCGAGATAGAACACTGGGTACCACTCTCATCCGAAGTGCAGATAAACGAAAAAAATGGCATTACGAAGGCAGACACTAGTACTGCTCGGAGTCATAATAACTTTGAACATACGATCAGCATACGATAGGACGGAGCTGCCTAGGAGATTTTTCTCTTCTTCATCGCTCCGCGATCCTCATCCTCCGATTCACGGTCAGGCTCTGCTCTCTTCAACCCTTCCCTGTTTTCGTTATCGCTTCTTCCTTCATTCCCTGTTTCGTCGCTGGTTTGAATGGCCGGAGGATCAGCCTCGTGAACCGGACCCTTCGAAACCGCACGAATGCCCTCAACGGGGGCGAGAGTGTGTCCAGGAGTGGAAACGTTTAACATCGGCAACTGCTGCATCGGACGCACCGGGTGCGGTGCAGCAATCTGCGGTCCATTCCCTGCGTATCCGCCGTATCCAACGCCAACCCTATGATCGTACACTGGCACCATCACTTGGTGCGGCGCCAGCATTGGTTGTCCTACAAAGCCACCACCATAAAATTGCTGGAAGTTGGGATTCCACATCGGAAAAGTGGGAGCTGCCGGTACTGGCACTAATCGTCGCACCAGTTGTGCATGGTGATAGTTGGCGAGTTCTTCGGCGTAGGATTGGAACCTGTTGACTTTGACCTGCGGCATCTGGTTCGGGTACATGATCTGTGGTTGCGCTTGCTGAGGCTGATGTTGCATAACTTGTGGCATTGGTCCTGGATACACAGCTCGCTGCTGCAGTTGTTGACGATGATGGAGCGGTACACCGAGACCGTTATGCGTCTGACCGCTGACCGGGGCCGGGTTTTGGGAAGTCGGTACGCTGAAGTATTGGGGGTGTACCAATGCATTCTCGTTATAGCGAAAGGCGGGTGCTTTTGGAAGAACCCTGGGCTGGAAGTACTGGCTGGTGGGCACCACCATTTGCCTCACAGGAGTGAGGCCATTCTGCCGCGGGACCTGTAGCGGACTTGGGTTGTAGTGAATGCCCACTACCTCGACTTGCGGGACCGTGTTGCCTACGGTGGTGTTCTGGATATCGCCCAAAGCTTGTCCCCTGGTTCCAATTGTTTGCTTGGCGAACTTTCCAGATCCTCTGCTCGGTGATACGTGCTGATTCTCCTTCTCTTCACTCGGGCTTGTCAATGGCTTCACAGAGACGGCTTGCTTCAGATCTTCAGCTCTACTAACTTCCGCCTCGCCACTGCCTTGATTCTCCCTTTTCTCCTCCCCTTTCTCCTCACCCTCGTCTTCTGCTTCGTCCTCTCCTTCTGCTGCGTCTTCTTCGTCCGTTTCCCCTTCTGCATCCGCGTCTGTCGATCCATCTGAGTCTGCATCGTCTTCTTCACTCTCGTCTCCGACTGCCGGTGCCACTGACACCGCCACACCTCCCTCCACCCTACCAAGCAGCTCAGCGCCATGGTGGTTTATTCGAAACCCCAGCGCCCTCAGACGTGCATCCACCACGCATATCACCTGGGCGTCATTAACCCTCTCCGAAGACTGTATAAATTGCGTGACATCCCTCTGGAGTCGGGTCTGCGAGCGTCTCAAGCTGCGGATGCGGCTGAGAAGGGTGGCACCACCAGTATTGGCGCTGGGTGGCATTGAAATGGCGGATAAATGTATTCAGTCGCGTTCGCGGTGCGGTGTTGGTAGTTCGTTCGTCGCCTTCACCAGGTAGTGATAGGCACGGGTAGGACGAGTGGGTGTAGGTCAAGTATCGTGGACACACTCGACGCATCTCACCTTTATATACTCGAAGCAACCCATGCATTGACCAGCCGGGCGGACAAAGGAAGCCATGATACCGTTTTGAGTCGTGTCGACGCCTTGACGGGTCAATTGAGGAATTAAAAGGACCGGTCGATGGATAAGAAAGAAGTGGCCACTGGTCAGCGTCCTGGTCATCCCAGGCTCAAGTGAAAGGGCGACGACTCATGAATTCGTTTATATCAATATCGTATATTGAGCGCACTGTCAAGTAGATATTCTAGACATCGTGAAGGCGTCCCTAAAATCAGATCAATCCCACAACCAAATAAACGAAAAGACGTTTGCGTACATCGTGAACCACTCTGAGACTACTCCCATCTTCTACTCTTCTCAGCCGTTCACCAGTGAAGTCGGAAGGCCCTAAATTTCTGAATCGGAACTGCCTTTCTTGAAGCTGAACAACAGACGGCACCTGATGGCTACTAGTGGAACCCACACTAGAAGCCATTGCATTGATTGTCATGTTGGCTGCAGGGGTGGTAGCGGTGATGTTAGTAGACCCGGACCATTCGTAGCATGGCCGCGATCTTCTTCATGCGGTTGATTTATCAACTCGTCAAGTGCTTTATACCTTTCCGATCCCGGTTCTGCGATGTCAACACTAGCTCCCACTAAATCGTGAGGTACTCACCAGGCAATTCCATCACTTCCGACGGCAGGGTCATTCTGGCTCTGAGACTCAGAGACAATGGAAGGGGACCTATCCACGACCGATGGAAGATGAGCAGTCTTGACACGAAAAGCCGCTGGCACGGGAACGGGAATAGAATTTGGCATAGGACCAACGGAGAGAGAATGGGGAGAAGGATAACCAACTATGCGAGGGACCAGCAATAGGCTCTGCACCGACCCCATACCGATGGTTGGAGGCGGACTGCCCGCCGTAACCTTGCGGAAATGGACGTGGCATGGAGGAGCCAAGCTCGTTCATTGATCTAGCGCTTGGGATGGGAGCCTGCGACTGAAGGTGAGAGGGCGAAGACACCGTCAAATGCATCAAAGGAATAGCAGAGGGATACTCTGAGGAAATACGGGGGGTAAAGTAGATGCCTTGCCATAAGAATATGAGTGAATAGGCGCTTGATGGGAACAGCTTGCACAAGGGCCAGACTAAGGCTGACTCTTTGAGTTCGAGCCCTATGGCAAGAGATGATAACACGATTGTATTCGGACCTGGAGGAGCCCGTGAAGCTCAACATGAAGCCATCTATGAGCACGTTCAATTGGTGCAAGTTCATCATGGCAATGAAAGAGCGGCGTACCTGTGTGGTGGAGGGCTAGAGGAGAGTGCACTGATGCGGCTGCAGGCAGGAGGCGAATGTTTGCGTTGCAAGTCTCAACCAAACACTGACGTAATAACCGGGGCGCTTGTTCAATGTCCGGTTTCCTCTCAGGCCTACTCCACACTGACTTTCGGCGGCCATTCGCCTGCAAGGGGTGGGAAGGAGATTCGTACAGCCGAAGCTTCAATTCAGCACCTCCTCCGCCGGTCTCCTGGACAAGATGTTCGATATTCGCGACGTTCAAGAAAGTAAAACTGAGGAAAGAGATAGGAAAGCACGATGATAACGATACAAAATTGCTACAGAAAAAGCCATGTTAGTATTAAGAAAGGCAATTAGTCTACTCGAAACAAAGTATCTTCTCGTTATCATCTACTTGATGGTAGTAGTAAGTAGTGGTCGTAATCGTCTAACTATCAATCGATAATCATCACCAGGAAAGCACTCTCGAGCCCATGAGTTGCACATCGTACGCAGACACCCTGTTCCAGAAGCATGCAGCGCTTTTGGATGGATGTGCGTACCATCTTCGCGAATGTATGCAAGGCACAGGGTCGTATGCGTGTGTGTGAATCTCATGGTAGCAGGTAACTCTCCCCGTTGATAAAGATATCATCATCGTGCCCGGAGCACCTACGCGGAAGGTATAAGGGAATTAACCTCCTCCAGGAACTCTGACGCAATTTTCGCATTTGCTACCTATTATCATGGTCATCAGCACCGGTCCTGAGCTCAAAAAGGAACTTGTGGAAAGAATGTAAAAGGAGCTTACCCGCAAATTATAATGGGTCGTCTTCTTGTCTTCAATGACGCTAAACCTCACATATCGTGGATCTTGTGCGGTTGTGCAGCGCATACCGGGGAAGAGGGTCACGTTGAGCAGGAGGGTATAAACTGCGTCTTTCCGCATCACTGCACAAAGCAAACAGTTAGATATCAAATAAAGTCGGGTGTTGGTTAAGGAGGAATGTGCATACCTAATCGTGGGTTGGCTCCATCCTCTGCTCTCACATTCAACCTCAAAATACCAGTCCCGCGTTCCTTCCAGTTATTTCCGTCCAAGGTAAACAGCTTGCCTCGCACTTGCATGATAGTCTGCTCGTCCTCTTCGCCCGTGATAACTGAAAAATGTCCAGGAAATATTTCATCAGCCGCAAATTCAAGATACGGTGAAAATGAGTAAAGTAAACACAAACCCTCTTGTTCCTCCAAATTCATCTTATGCGCACTATCTTCCTCATCCTCGTCCTCATTACCCTTCTCGTTCCTCAACCTGTCACCAAACGACGTACCCTCCTCATCCTCCTCTTCCGCCGCACTATCCTCGTTATCGTTCACACCGAATACCCCACTCCCACTGGTACCCTTGGTGAAACTGCTGCTGCTCCCAAACACTGCAGTCGCCGATCCGGCACTTCCAAAAGCCGGGCTGCCCACTCTTCCACCAAACACGGCAGGCGACTCCGCTCTGGCCCTCTTGGACGCATGAGAGGCACCAAACGCCTGCGCACCCCCTGTAACATAGGACGCGAACGGGTTGGAGTTGAACGAATTGTTTCTTCTCGGCGCTGGGGACTTTGCTCGGCCCAATCTCGAGGGTGATGCCGACCCTCCACTTGCACTTGCTAAGACAGAGGGGGACTTGGCTCGAGAAGCGTGAGTAAAAGGTGAGGCCGTACCCGAGAACGCTTCAAAGCCTGATCTCTTGGAAGGCAAGGGTGGATTATTGGGTCCCCTTTCGAATGCAGGGGTTTTGTCGCGAGAAACCGAGGCAAACGGTGAGGCAGCTGAAGCAAAGGCTTCAAACCCAGATCGTTTGGGTGGGGAGGACGATAGGTTGGAGGATTCTCCTAATTTCGGCGCTGAAGAGGTCGAAGGTGTGGACGAGGCCGACGAAGCCTTTGACGAAGACGCGAACACGTTGCCCTTGACAGAGGCAAACGGTGAACTGGAAGACGCGTATGCCATAAAACCGCTCTGAGAAATATGATTAGACTCCTGTGTAGATTACGAGAATCAATACACATACCAGTTTTGGTATCTTGGGCGAAGGAGGAGACGTTCGTTCTGTCACGGGTTGAGTCTCTGGAGGGGGAGAGGCCTGGCTATCTTCGACAGCGTCGCCTTCTTTAGCTGCGCCATCATCTGCTTTCGAGGTCTCAGGCGGTCCTTGACTAGTACCACGCTCCAAATATTTACGTTTCAAGCCCTTCTCTGCCCCTGCATCCGAGTCCGATCGACCTGTCAATTCCGATGAGACCGCAAGGTGTTCAGCGCCCGTTGGTTCTCGTGAGACTGGTGCTGTGGGGATGACGCCTTCCTTGTCACTAGCCAGAACCTCCTGATCATGCACAATGTTGGGGAGGGATGGTGACACTCGAGTGGGATCAGGAGTATTTGGACGTGTGGCTTGACTTTCTTCCTGGCTATTATCCACATGAATGGGATCGTGGTCCTGTTCGTGATCGGTAACAATGTCGTCCTTCGTGTCCCCATGCTCTCCATTCGCGCCAGCAACATCGTTGGGGTGGGAGCAGTCTTCCTCCTGGTGGTGGTGAAGGTGGCGGCTCTTCAGCAACGCATGTTTTTCATCTTCCGCCATCTCTTCGTCCCTATCCGAATCGTTCTGCAACCTCCTCCAATTCAGATCTTCGACACCTTGGCTAATTTGCCTGACCTTGATCCTCATCTCGGCTCGGGGGGAGACCATCACTGGGAGGGGCGGGGAGATAGAGTTGGACCGCGATCGACCAACAGCATTGTCGTCTTCTTCAGCGGTCGTGTCAAGGCGGCGCCGGTTCNTTTTTTGCAGGTGTCCTCGAATCCTTTCGCTCGCGCTTTGAATCGATATCCTAGAAAGTGCGATAGTGTTAGTAACGTGAACGAGAGCGAATAAGAGAGTTTTTGACAGATTTCAATTCAGAGAGACACGAGGCACACGTCCGAATAACACGAGTCGTACATGAAACTCGGTGAATATTTGAACAGAGAATTGGGGGATTGGGGTGATGAACGAAAAGGAAACTAGCAACGAACCTGTGATGAAGAGGGCGTCGCAGCGGGTTCCAGAGAGACCTCACGTTCCCTTTTCCTAGACAATTTGAACTCTGAAGCAAGAAGAGGCCACGCAAGCATCAGCACAGTCGCCCATAACAAAAGAACCCCAAAACCATGTCTACATACCGGCGTCCGTCTGGTCTGTGCCCAACGGCGGCGAAGGGGTTGGCGAAGCCTCCAGAGCACTTGGAAGAAGTGCGTGAGGGGATCCTTTTGGTTCTACCATAGCCGTCAGTCAATGAGGGGGAGGATGTGGTCGGGTGGAGAGTGTGAAAGCCTGAGCCAACAGTCACCCCAGGCCCGACCCTCTACCTCTTTCGGCATTGTCCGAGTTTGGTCATTGCTCGCGCAATTAATGTCCTTGTCCAAAAATTCTGGCTTGTATTCGATTCTCTACTCCCACTATAACCGTCTATTATATTACGATACAATGCATGTGTTGCCCTACTACCGTCGCAAAACGTTGTACGTGTGTCGTCAATGCTAGGGTGCTCGAAAAAAAAATAAATGGGAAAGATGGTGAAACTGAAGGGATGCATGGTCCGTGTAAATGTCAGCAGAACCAAGTCAATAATAGAATGAAATGATACAGTACGAGGGTGAGAAATAATGATACAAAATCAAAAGAGTGAAAGCAATCGTAAAGGGAAACGGAAAAAAGCATAATAACGACGTCAACCCATCACATTACTATGATGGACGGTGGCTCGATGGTGGCCAAGGGGTCGTTGATGAAGGAGGTTCACCGCCTCCTTCTGGCGATAATGGATGGCTGATATTAGAATCAGGTGACTTGAAGGAGTCTTTTGGATGACTACTTGAGGATGGAGAGTCATTCAATGATGACCGAGCGTCTTTCATGATTGACTTTCTGCGTTCTTCCGCCACGGTAAGGATCTCCCGCAAGCTACGCTCAAGTACAGGTTTTGTTAGGATTCTAAAAGAAGCAAGAGCTTAGCACCACAACCTAGAGAGAGAGTCAAAACCCTCTTACCTGTCCGCACCGGCCGAAAGGTACTCGTTTTGGTCTGTAGTAACCCAATTAGCCAAAAAATCACAGTCACAACAAACAAAACACCTACCGCTCAACAGCGCATTACCAGTCACCCCAACAACAAAGTCTTTCCTACCCAACTCCCTCAACCTCTCCACAGCCTTCACACCCGACATAACGGGCATCTGATTATCCAAAAACACCACCGCAAACTTGATCTCCTGAGGCACAGGCCCAAGACTCTGGACCAAATGCTCAACAGAACTCTCTGGCACCGTCCTCCCCAACTCAACCTCAATCTCCCTCCCAGGAGTCGAAGCACCCGCTCCATACCCCTTCTTCCCCAAAATCAGATCAACCGCTATCTCCCCATTCTCCGCCGTCGTCACCTTACAGCCGAGTCTCGTTAGGATCCTCGTCATTAACGCCCTCGTCAAAAAGTCGTCATCAACAACAAGCACGTTCAGCCCGTACTCGATGTTCACAGCAGCATTCGACGATGCGGGGCTCCCATGCGTAAAGCAGGCGTCGAACGCAGTCATGGGCGAAGACGCACTCGCCGAGGAGCCTGTCGTAGACGTCTGCCAAGTCGACGTCGTCGCCGGGGGCTGGTTCTCCACCGAGTGACTAGAGAACGACCGGGGACTAGGCAGGGCAACGTAGGTCGGCCTAGCACCTTGCGCAGCTGGATTTGGATGATCCGTCGGTGTCAACTCTCCAAGTTCCAAGTCCTCCGATATCCGTGGCTCCGGGAGGGGCACAGTCTCCGGATCGCTGTATTGGCGGTACACAGGCGGCGGTGAGGACAGCGATAATTGTCGTTCGACTTCCCCAGGTGCACCTCCATGGATAAGGGGTACCGTATCGTCCGGAGAGACGAGCGGCGGCGATCCGTATGCCACGGCGGGAGGCTGCTGACTATCATTGTTCCTCGACTTCGGATCCACCATTCCACCTAAAATTTCCAGACCCATATCAGCTAAAGGACCTCTTCCCTCCAAGAAGAAAAAAAAACTCACCCTGCTCCATCAAAGTATAAAACGGCTGATGCTCATGAAGCGCCTCGGAACGCGACTTTTGACTATGGCGGTGGTAATTATGGGGTCGGTGATGATGATCATTCATCCCAAAGAGCCCAGGAGGCGAGACGATCCTCGTGTCCGCCCGCGCACGCGAAGTCTCCGACGGGGGCGTCGACGCACCGAGACCCACGCTCGCAGGTCCCGTCTGGAGTGTTCGCTTACCCACACCGAGTGGAAGCTCAACCCAGAACGTCGACCCCTCGTTCTGCTTGGACTTGACACCGAGCCGACCACCGGAGACTTTCACAATTTGCCTGACGAGCGCAAGTCCGAGTCCGGTTCCTTTGCCACCTATATAAAAGTGTAAGTAAATCATAGCCAGACGGAAACGGACATCAAAAAAATGCACAAAAGTAAAACAAAAAGATGATTTGACTCACCCTGCTGGATTCCTTGTTCGGTTTGATTGAACGCAGCTAAACAAAGTCAAAAACATTCAGTTCCTTCTCCTTCGTGCTAGGATCTAAGGGAAGCACTCACAGAACAGCTTATTCTGCATCATATCCCTCATCTTGATGCCACACCCCGTATCCGAAACCTCAATCCTGACAACAATATGCTCCAAGGACCTCTTGCCTTCAGACGTATTGAAATTATGCTGGGACAGATAATCCGCAGACAACGGCCGATGGGACAGCGGCGGTGGCGGGGCGAGGGTCTGCTGACCATCCGCTGCCACGCCATTCCCATTTGCTCCTGCTGCCCCTCCCGTGGCGGTGCTCCCGCTACCATTCTGCTGCTGGTGCGTGGGCAACTCGTATCCAAAGATGACATCCAACGCATCTTCGTCATCCCCAATCCTCGGAAGGACCAGCTTGGTCGTGATGGTGATCTTCCCGCCAGCAGGGGTGAACTTGCATGCGTTCGTAGCCAGGTTGTTCACGATTTGTTGTAGCCGAGCTTCGTCTCCCGTGACCACCCCATCGACATCCGGATTATCGAGGATGTGTTTTCGGATGGTCTCCCGTGATTGACCCAAGGCTTCGTAGGCGAGTCTCCGAGCAAGCTAAATTCAAGAGGGTTGAGGACTCGGAGCACCGCAGGGATAGATGGAGTACGGACCTTATCGATATTGGGATCCAGGTACGTTTCGAATTGCAGCCCCTTCGCATCCGTGTTTAGGCGAAGGGGTTTGAGCAATGATCGCATAACATGGTGGAAAGGATATGGCTATCATACCCAGACAACCATCAGTAACCCGCAGCCTCCAGAGGGGAAGATGGAAACCCACCTTCGACGCAGATTCAAACTTCCCACTATCCAGCCGATTGCTATATAGTAATCCATCAGCAAACCCATCTCAAAAAGCAAGCAACGAGGCAAACGCACAAGTCTAGAACATCATTCAACACTGCGTTGCACGAGGCGAAGGGAAAAAACAAGGTTAGCGGGCGTTTAATTTCCGGAAATTAGTGAGAAGCAAACGTCATAGGTACCTTTTGACATCATCGTCAGGCTCCCTTTTAGAGCCGTAAACTCGATCTCCTGTTTCTGAGCCACCGTCCCTGAGGCTGCCATATTCTGCACCGCAAGCACTGTGAACAAAGAAGCGGATGGATGACGCCGCAGCCAAGGACAGGAGTCAGTGAATCCGGACGAACCGGATCTTGCGCGTTGCAAAGAAGGAGGGCCAAGTACTCACGGGCTGTGTTCAAGGGAACTCGGACCTGTGCTAAGAAAGTCAGCAAGCCTGGTACGTAGCTTACAACTGTCAGAATACTCATCATGGAACACGTAGCTGGATTTGATTGTCCCGTTAGTTCATTCTGTCATAGGGGCACAAGGACAATGTGATGCTTACGATGTCAGACGTCGCTTCGAGTCGGAAGCCTTACGTTCGTTGATCTGAGCTTTCTGGGTTGCCTGGGGATAGATAAGGTCAGATGAAAGACTCAATTGCCCCGACCTTGGTTAGCCCACCTTGAATTGTATCTTCAGCTGATCGCGAAGTGTATACAGTCGTCGCTCGGACTAATAGTGGTGAGAAGGCGGAGAATGAAGATTAAAAGCAGGAAACATACCAGCTCTCGCATGTAGTGCACATAGATGAGGACTGCAAAAATTAGACTTGGCGGAGGTACGGAAGGGAGGGAATTTCTTACAGGCATGGAATATGAAGAAGTTGAGCATGACTAGGAATCAATTAGTTCGATGTGCCACTCTCCAAGAAAGCCAAGCCAGGACTTACCTCGTATCCATGTCGGTCGCACCGGGATGATCACAATACAGGAGAACAGGAACCAGCTCAGCGCCCCAATCGCTGCAGGGAAACGATTCATCTTTAGACCAAACAAACCGATGGTCTGTAGGGCCGTCGCATAGTAGAACGTAGCCATGAAGTCTCGACCTTCGCAGCGCTCTGGATTCTGATGGTTCCCTTGCGTGTAGTAGCCACACGCCCGCATGTAAATGATGTTATAGAAGGACCAGGACCAAACGGCCAAGAGCACCGTCACCTGGTAAATGTGAGGGCGATCTCGAGGCCAGTCATAAATGACCATCACGCTGTCGAGCACATGTCAATGACGACACAATGGAGGAGGCAGTCAGGCTGGCGTACATCAGGGGGATTGTGAAGACAGAAGCAACCTAGGGTACGTTTAGCCTTCTAAACATGAGGTTAAATGGCGGTTTGGAGTACTTACTGCGAAGAAGAATATATTGTCGCCGATGCTGAATGTTCTGCTGGGTAATTTGCTGAAGGCACATCCTATGACCCAGCTGATAATCAACCATATTGAAGTGACAACGGCCAGCGACTTCTTGATGTACCACTCCTCCTGGGGTTTCTCATGAGCCAAGAACATCAGCAGTAGGATATTACGCACCTGTCGATAGTGCGATTCCTTCTTCTCGTCTTCGAACCGAGAGCTGAAAATTTCCACGAGCAACCGCCATACTCGGTACCTGAGGAAGATGAGGACGCCGTTGCGGTCCCACAAGGAGTCTTCAATGGTGCTGGCGCTGTCGCTGAGAACGGCTGGATGTTGGTTGCTTCCAGACTTGGACTTGGTCGCATCTTCAGGGTCCGAGTGCGAGGGCGTTGAGTGAAACTCCTCTGACCAGACACGATCCACTACCACTTCGTCTACGGTATCGTCGTCGTCTACAGACCCCCTTCTTGGCAAACAAGCACTATCCACCGCGCTCTCATCATGCACGGAGCTGGACGACGGCGCCGAGCCTGTGCCTAAGCGACTCTTGAATTCGACCCACAAGGTCTTCAACCTCCCAAACCGCGCTGTTTTGCGTTTCCGATGGCTGATTGAGTATCGGTCGGGCTGAACAGCGGGAAGCGGCAATCCTGAAGGTTCTTCAACGACTGTGGATGACGCGGTGTGACGGGTTCCTCTGCTGGACGCTGACTGGCCGTTGGACGACTTCTCTTGCATACCGACGGAAGCGACTTCATCTGCCCACTCATGCACGGTCTTGCGACCGCTTGAAGGCCGCACTAGCCAAGGCGTCATCGAAACGAGCGCCCCTATGCAGGGGCCGGGGTATGTCGAGGGTATATGAGCAATGGTGGACGTCCGGGGGGACTGGAACCAGGTGCTGGCAAAGCTTGTGGATGGAGGGAAAGTTGCTTTCAAAGCCAAGCCCAAGTCACCCAAGTGGTAAGAGCCATCATGATCGGTCTCTGAGTTCGGAATCACCTGAACATGTATGACGCTTATTTTGAGGTCAACGGGTCCCTCTATCATGAAGATATTCATGAGGCTGCAGGAACACCATGGCTCTCGAAAAGCTGCCTTCTGTTCTATTTCCGAGTGCAGCCTTTCCATGTTTGCACTAACATTCGGAGCCAGAGCTCCACACCAACGTTAACACCCGGGGCAATGATTAACCTTGGTGAATCGTATAGTCTGCCCTTTTGACCGCGGAGAAAATACATTCGCTACCTTCTACACCTCTAGAGAGTGGTAAACCCAAACACTTATATCATCCAGGCGCCCACGTAGTCGGGAGGGACCAGGAGGAGGCGCGCAGATGAGCAGAGCGGGGCAGCCGGCCGATCTGATCACCCATCACTCCGGCACCAGTGTAGGTAACCAGAAAAGCGAATTCATACGTCGAGAAGCTCAGAACTCTGAGAGCCCGAGTCTCAAGGCTGGACGTAAAATGAAGAATCAGCACTCGCTGGAAGTACAATTTTCAGAAGGAGCCTTGTTGGGCGGCCCAAGCTGCACCCAGTGTCTGGGCGGGGCTGGGACTCGGAGTGACCGATCAAAGGGCGCTCCTGCCACTCCAGACAAAGAGCGGGTTCTAATTTGACATCGAGCAAACGGCGGCCTTGAAATGTTGCGAAAGTCGACGATGTGAATTTCTCATCGATTGCAGAGATAGGCTACCTTTGTTCAGGAAAACCGAAGTTTTGGCTCCAACCTTCCCTTCCGTGCGCAGCTGACCGCGTCAGCCCGTTGGAGACCTCAGCAGTGGCAATGGAAACCTCGCAACCTCGTTTCATGCGATGAGACACGATGGATAGAACTGCTGTAGGTATTTTGAGGAGGATGGGTATCACGCAGCTCTGGCCAGGGGTGTGGCACACGCTCGGAACACCTGGGTGGCAACGCTAACCTCATCCACGATTTGCCTTATTTATACAGGGGCCAGACTGGCGCAGGAGCTTTGTACATCACGTTTGGAAGTCGCCCTTCATTTATTTTAGTAGCTGGGTACTGAAGATTCGCGGCATGATGGGTACGTCCCGGGTGGGGGATATTAGGGTCCTTGCCTTGATTTGTATGTTCATCCCATCGGAGTTTCAATTATCACCTCTTGTTTCCTCTCTTCCACCTTCTCCCCTGGAATCTGGCGCTCATCTCCTTTAATCCCTCGCTCTACACGCCAGAAATATTCTGAGCACCCGCCAGCTGTCCATATTCTCTTATTCCTCTCGTTTATTTTCCTCGTTCGTATTTTTTCTCTTATTTCAGATCAGATTTCGAGCTCAGCTCGTCTAGCCTCATCAGCCATGTCCGAGGATGTCCCTGTATATCTCAAAAACGGCGACCTCGTCAAAGTCAATGGTAATAATCAGTCTCTAAATCCTCTCAACGTTCCCTGACGATATCATTCATATTTTCTAGACCACGTCTACTGTTCCCCGAGTTGGGACGCTCGTGACGGCACGCCGTACTCCGTGGGACGAATCATGCAATTCTTACCCCCTGCAGACGCTCCCAAAGGAGAGGAGGGCAAAAATTACGTCTACACCCGAGTCCGACTGGCTTGGTATTATCGCCCCAGCGATGTGAGCGACCGCCCCGTTGCAGACTCCCGTTTACTTCTGGCGGCCATTTATTCGGAAGTATGCGACATCAATCAGCTTCGTGCCAAGTGCCACGTGGTACATCGAGACAAAATATCTGATTTGTCTGGGTGGAAGAAACGACCAGATAGGTTCTACTTCAACAGGCTCTTCGATCCTTACATCAAGAAAGAGTTCGAAGTAATCCCTGCTCGTGATGTGCGGAATCGTGAGTACATTTAGATTTTGTTTACCTTTTTAGGAATAATTCGGATTTACTCAAAAAATCTATAATCCAGTTCCCGACAATATTCGCGAAGTCCTCATCTCGCGCTACGAGTATGTCGTGGCAGAGAAGGAGATTATACCAGACCTCACAGACCATATGCGTCTCTGTGATAACTGCCAAGGCTGGTGTCCAAGGTGAGCTATCGCCATGCCATCGCCTGTAATAGCTCTCCTGAGCATTACGTATAGCCCTGACACGGTTCAATGCGACCGGTGTAAACGATACTTCCATATGCGATGCGTGCAGCCTCCTTTGCTCGCGAAGCCGACCCGTGGATATGGATGGACTTGTGCCCCTTGTTCGCGGAGACACGAGGAGGAAGTAGACAGCCACGACGTCCGACACACAGTCTCTGCTGGACCAAAAGCGCTCAAGTCTAATGCTCCACCTGCCCGTGGACGCGGTCGTCCTAGGAAAGACAAATCTCTCGCAGAAAAAGAAGAGAACTTTCCTGTGAAGCACTTCAAGCTGTGGCCTTTCCGCTACTTTGGGTAAGCACATCGCCTTTACCTGTCAGCCGATGAACATATTCAGAGGACAATCAGACAACACACCGTGGCTGAAGATACACTGGGTATGAAACAGCTTGTGCTGTTTAGTGAACAGCGTTACTGAAATTAAATTCAGATGAAGAGGATCTCATCTTCCCTCGGGCCGCCACCCGACAGGGTCCGAAATACCAAGCCACTGTACCCCCTGCCCCAGATCCATACAATTATCCCCCCGGTGCGTGCAATCGGCTTATCGCAAAGGGTGTACCTCATCAAATACATAGATATTGAAGAACGGGGAGGCGATTCCACCGTTGAGGTTCTGGGTGTTATCAATTCTCTGACAGACGCGGAAGGTATGGCTTTCCTCATCGGCCTTTGGGTGTGAGACTGACGATGCTCTATCCGATAGTTGCCGAAGGTGAGATAAAATGGCTTTAGCCGCAATAATCAACCTGACCCTTCTCACAGTGGAGTCATGCAAGAAAAGCTTGACGAGAGATTCAGTCGTGGCTAGCAGCGTCGATTGGTTGACAGAAGTCATCCGCCGTTTCTCGGATGCAGCTCTCGCAGCACGACCATTCACATCGGTCAACATGAAATCTGGAATGCGGCAAGAAAAAGTTTGTTACCATGCCCATGCCTTTATCATTTGCGCAAGATCCTGATAATTTTCCTCAAGTGGAAGAAATCCGAGACGGCGTACACAGATAAAGCATTTGGACATGAGGAGGTGGTGGCATTTGAGGATGCTATAGCGTTGCACGGACCAGAGCTACGTGCAGCTCGAGATGAAGTGCATCATAGATCCATGCCTGAAATCGTTCGGTTCTATGGACATTGGAAGAAGTGCGTATTCTTCTCAAAACAGTCTCTTGTCGCTTCATCTAATCGCGACTCTCAGCACAAAACTGAAGGAAGAGAATAAACGTCTCAGGACGAAAGGCCCTCCTCCCAAACCCGTGAATCGACAATACGTTAACGAGGCTGAACGAAGTGGCGGACTTCATGTGGGCCTTTCCGATGACGAAGGCTCCATTGTCGCCCAACCATCGAAATCGCCTAGTTGCGGTGCTTGCCGAACAAGAGAGTCTACTACTTGGTGGAAGGCGCCTAAAGGTCTACCAACGAACATCCTCTGCGACAATTGCGGTACGAACTGGCGGAAGTATGCTGATCTCAACGTTCGACCTGTACGTGAAGAGTCTGTTCCCACTACGAAATCCAAGGCTATCGAGAAGAGGGAAGGTACTCCTCTTGCTGGGCCTAGTTCGAAACGAGCAAGGGTGAGTTCACGTGATTTTTCTACCGCCAGTTAAGGAAAAAACTCAAGGGTTGTTGCTTTTTCGCCATATTCAGACATCTGCCTCCGTTCAATCTACACCGCCTCCCGCTCCCTCGGCTGCGCCCCAAGTCAAATGTCTCGCATGCTCTAAGCAGGGGCCATTAGGCAAGGTGCTGCGATGCAAACAATGCCAATTTAGAGCACATGCAGGATCGGTCGGTGCTATCGTTGACCCAACATCCGTGGAGAGCTGGACCTGCGAACTGTGTGAGAACGAAGAGACGCTGGAAGCTTCAATCGTACGTCGTTCACATTCCTGCTTCTTTCAGATCATATCCGTAGAGTTCGCCTGACGCATTATGTTTGTTAGAACCACGATTGTCTATTATGCCCAAGAGCTGGTTCAGAGGAACGGCGGATCAAGCCATGGCCTCCTGCAGATACGTTACTCCGTGCTTGCAAACCTACCGAAGGGCAAGGATGGACGCATATTCTCTGCGCCGTGTTTTCGCCTGAACTCACTTTTACGGATGCTTCTCGACTCCGGTTAGTCGAGGGCTTGAGCACGATCACTCGACATCGATGGACAACGGTCAGTAATTCGTTGAGCCCGACCCATGTCCGAACAGAGCCAAGGTTCTAACTTATTTTTGCTCCTGTAGAAATGCTGTTTGTGCGGAGAAGTCGAGGGTGCTGTGGTCAAATGCAACGATTGCTCGAAGGAGTTCCATATTTCGTGCGCTTGGAAGCAAGGACACAAATTTGGGTTTGAAATTCAACCTGTGCGTCAATTCCATTTGTTCCTACAGCATTCCTTGCTAACAGAGTCGAACCATAGGTCAAGAGCAGCAGGAGAGATACGACTATCACGACCACCTTCAAGGGCGAATCAGGCTGTATGAACGCGATTGTCTCTTGCAAGGAACATGACCGCTCCAAGCGAGATATCTACGATATTTGCGAAACCAACGAAGGTGGCGAGGTCAGTGCATAATTCACCCTTTCCTACTCGTATAATTCATCTGACGAAACCCACCCTTTTTCTAATCAGACGGCACTCCAAGTGTACTGCCAAGCCTACAAACAAGCACCATCCAACGCTCACGGTCTACTCCGTAAAGCCCGACGGCTCGACAATATCCTCAACATCCGCAATGGTGCTGAAACCAACGGCAGCGTTGCATCCACACCGGATCCCGGAAATCCAGACCCCGAATGTTCTCGATGCAAGTCGCAGTTCTCGCCCGCTTTCTATCGGATAGATAGTAGCAGCGTATCGCCGTCTTGGTTATGCCATCGATGCCATTTTGAGACGAATGAAATGAACGGGAAGGCGATGGGGATGATGGTTTCCTGAGCGCTGGGCCAAGTGTACTTTTTTTTAATTTTCGGGTCTGATGATGGACACGCAGATAATAGATATTCGTAGTAGTAGGTTTTCACTGTATACCACCTCTGAACGAAAGGCAGAGAATCGCCTGTTAGTCACTGAGCGCTTGAGGAGTAGCAGTTGTGATGTTCGTTTGTCATTGTTGTACGAGTCCGACTGTCCGGGTACTACATCTCTCGAGCTTCCGTTGACGTGAAACAGGAACGTTCCGAAAGTTTACACTTGTACTAGTACACTGCATACAATAGAAGATACCCATCTCCAACGGTCCAACGAGGATCCGTCCAATCGGGCGCCCCACGGTGGGCAGAAGACTCCTGCACCAAACAGGGCTCGTTATACAATACAAGTGGTTAGGCGGGGGGAAATTACAGCAAGCAAGCTGGGAATAGCAGCAACAGATGGGGTTCCATGAAAAATAAAGGAGGAACCTGCTGAAAGAATGATGGTTACACAAGGCGGATCCGAGTCGTTACCAGTGAAAATGAAATAAACAGAATAAGGTATGTGTGCTGTATGCAGGTTGTAGTGCGCGGCCATTATGTAGGGCGGGAGGCATGAAAGAGAAAGAGAGAGTTGGTCAAGCGCAATAAATAATCCACGGAGAAAAAGATAGATGGATATCATGGTATGTAGTGTCTATGAAGCTCGAACGCGTTTGTAGAAAAGTACGTATGCTTTTTGGTTCTAAAATCCAAATAGGTCAGCACCATCACTCGCAGCCAAAGGAATGGAAGGGAACTCACAACAACTTGCTTGGGATCGCAAGGCTTTACGCTACTATCGTCGCAAAGTAGCCATCCACCTCTAGATGCGATGTACGCGGTATCTGTTCAACGAAAAAGATAGGAACGCAATCAGCTCCAGTCCCGAAACAGATCAAAAAGGGAAAGACAAGACGCACAGTGCCCACTACTCAGATTTCCATAATGATTCGTAACGCCATACAAATCATACCGATACGGAGGCAACTGTGTCCGGGGGTCATCAGCCGACATTGGCATTCCTCCATTCAACTCTGAATGGTCCGCTCCAGGGGGTAAAGGTGGTGGCATATAATTCGTTAGATCCAACCCTTTCATAGGGAACTCGACAAAGGTATCAACTTTGTCAGAGAACCGGCCGTTGGCTTCGAACCGCTTGAAGTGGATGAGGAGGATGGGTGGGAGACGGGCGAGTGAGAGGGTTTTGGAAGCGCGGCGTTTAGTTTTACATTGTGGGCAGTCCCTGGGTGTAAGCGGTAAATAATTGGGGAAGAATATGAAGAGACGTGGGGGTGAGACATACCAAGCATCGTCCTTCTCAAGAATCTCGTCGTTGAAGAGGGCGTTCAAGCACTGGCTAATGGACACTTTCGAGCTTCGACTGTATGGAATGGGAACTTGAAGAATCGAGAAGACGTTGTACGTTGTCGAGGTCTAAAAAAAACAACAATTAGGGCTTCAGACAAAACCAGAGAATCCAAGGAGCTTAATCACCTTCTTGCAAGTCAGACACTGCAGCTTACTCCGGAATTGCCCTTGAAAGTAGTCCACGATCAAGCTGTCGTTCCTCGCTTTCCAGGATCTCCACTCTCGGTCGCTCGCAATGATGGGAGGTAGCCGGTTAAGCTCTTCCTCCTGCTCCGGAGTAACCGGTGCCACAGGTTGCTTCACCATGATGCGGTTCAAGTCTTCATGTATTCCATCCAGCAAGAAGCTCAAGAATTCTTGCGAGTCATGTTGGTCTGAGCCGATGTATTGCTGATTCAGCTGACAGATCCCTCTCTACCATTATTTTCTGTAGTTTAGCGATACTGCAAAATGATTGAAAAAAATGCAAGCGACGTACCCGGAAATCGACAGGCGTCAGGTAAGGCAAATCGCCTCCCCACATATCGCGCAACAGCTTCGCAAACGCTTGGACCAACTTGCCCTGCGAACCCATCTTGTTCGTAAAGTTGATCGCATTCTTCCACCGGCCATCTATCGGTAGGTTAATTAACCCATCCATTCATCAAGATAAACAAAAACCAATCAAACTTACCTGTAAAGAAAGTCGAAAAGGGCACCGTCGCGCTCAAACATTGAATCGGGGCGTTCATATAACACGTATTCCCCAAATTCTTCAATCCAGATATCCCAATCTGCATATCACCCCAATAAGGCACAGGATAATCCGAAGGAATCCTGGGAGGCTTAGGTGCTCCTGGCCCACCACCTGGAGAGGTCGTGGTATACTGCTGCTGCTGAGGAGGCTGATACGGACTCTGCCGATTACTATGGCGTTCCAAAGCAGGCGAAGCAGCTACAGGCGGCGGTCGTAGCACGGGGGCACTGGGCGGCATCATTGATAGTTCTGGGTAATCAATTGGATGCCTTGACGACTGGAGTGCAGAAACAGCTTCTGCAGACTGGTCAACGTAGTCACTGCGTCTGCGCGTTAGGTGAGACGAGTTAATGGAGGCCTGGGGAGGGGATGGCATATCATACTGAAGTGGGGGTGAGGTTGTGGTGCTCGAGGTTGGCGCGAATGTGGGGTATGTGATTGAACCAGCTGAAGCTGATCCGTTGAGCGGGGCGGGGACTATGGGAGAGGCATTCTAGCAAGGAAAAGTCAGACCGGGCTATTTGCAACGACGGGGAGACTTACAATGTCAGATTTACTGCGAGAAATAGATATTGATTGTGTGTTGCGTGCTAGAGCGGGACGTCGTGAAATTCCAGGTATTCCGTTGCTGCTTGAAGGGGTATAATCTGCTGCAGATCTAGAAAACGGTTAGCAGAGAGCGGAACGAAAGGAGCCCAGTAATCACCTCGAGTGACCAGAAATATCCAATGAATGTGTGGGTTTATGTTCGTTTCCATTGATCGCAGGTCGAGGACGGGGTGTCCAGACCTGGTGAGGGTCGCCATTCCCGTTGTTCAGCGAGTTGAACATGCCGTTAGTAAATGGGTTGTTCGGATTGGGACTTGTTGGAGGAGGCGAATACGGTTTTGGTGCAACGTCTGTGAATCCCTCCCCTCGTACAATCTCTGCACTTCCGAATTCTTTTTTCCACGCATCCAAACCACCAACGAGCATCATGGGCATCCGTTTTAGAATCTTCTTGAAAGCGCGTTCACTGATGATGCTGACTAGAATCGAGAGTGGGCTCGAATCGTCACCAAAGGTCGCAGAAGATTGATCGTATACCGCCACAAGGTCGAATTTATCCCGATTTTCAAAGAGACTGGTCTCCGTTCGAGGAGCGACGACCATGGAGGCCTCAAGGCTGTCGGCATCGATGCTAGGAAGGAGGTTAGAGAACGAAAGTAACGGTGATTGCCTTCACCACTCACCCTGTCCGCTTCAATACGGTCGGTTCCACACATACTACGGCCGCGGCTTTGATATGCTCCCTGTTGAAGTCGTCTCGGTTACGGACGTCAATCAACAGGACATTGTACTCCCGAATGTAGGTGAGTAGTTCGCTGGGAAGGGCGGAGTTTTTGACAGGGAGGGGAGACCGGGACAGATTCGAAGGTTTGGGAGCCTTCGACGCTGGAGAAGCCGGTCTACTATTGAAGTTGTTGCCCATTGGAGGAATCGGGGTGCTCGCGGGCCGTTCAATCTGAACTGCATAGTCTCTAAAGGCCGCCAAAGGATCGCCATTCCGGAGGGCTTTGTTAACGACGGTCTTTGTCGAGTCCGAAGGAACGCCAGTGGGAACAGATGGAAGCGAAAAAGCGAGATTCTCGTCCAATTCCTCAATTGAAGGGAAAGCTTGCGAAAAGCCGGAGAGGTCGAGTTGCGGCGAGGACGACGGCGAGGACGATGGTGAAGGGGGTCCGAAGCTGGAGAGAGAGACCAAGGTGTGTTGGGAGGGCGAAATGGGAGTGGGTGGGACCGTTGAGATAGTGGTGGTATTCGAGGTTGATATTCGACTGGGAGAGGTCGGGGGCGTTGGTAGGTTGGCCACTTCGCGTGAGAATCGTTTGGAGGACCCAACGGAGAGCCCGTTATCTTGCAGAGCCCGCATGCGGTCGGCAATGGAGCCGCCATGCTTGACAATGGGCCCGTCGTCCTGGTCAGCGGCCTCCCTGAACGCTGGTTAGCGGCTGCACAAGCCCAAGGCTCGAACCTTGCTCACCTCGCCTGCGACTGTTCTATCGCCTTGAGCTTCTCCTCCACCGCGCTTGTCCTGGCGAGAAGATCCCCAGCTTCCGCCTAATCCTGATGTCAAAACGNACTCAAACGATAGCAGAGGTCGACGCACCTTGAGAAAACTCTCCCACTCCTTGCGGATGACGCCCTTGGTGTCCTGCTTGAACTCGTTAGCCTCGACGGCCATCTTCATGAGGCCTGCAGCCATGATATACGAGCTCAATGCAGCTTTGAGATTACCCTGGGATTCCTGCTCCTTCGCATTCAGCAGCTGGGACCGAGCCGTCTTGATTAACGACATAACCGACACCCCGCGACCCTCCTTGTGGACCCTTTCCTTTGCCTTTGACTTGATTTCAGCGATACTGGGGCCATCATGGAATCGGTTCATGGCTAGTTTCGCTGCTTGAATTGAAGTATATTGGAAAAGGCCTGTCCACTCACCTGGTTGGGATGCGCTCCCATTGACTGTTGTCCCTGGAAGATTTGTGACCCCAGGCATTCACGGTACACTGTATAATTAGATGGTTATATAGGGGGGTAAATGGGGGATAGAAGTGGAGGTTCTGGAGGGGAAGCGCAGTCGACGGATCGCCAGAACCAGAGTCCACGGCCAAGTCCCTTGGGTAGAGATGCTTATGTGATCCACCGCCANTGTTGTGCTGCGAGCTGCCGTACAAACACGTCTGTAGGCTTGGAATATCTCCCCGCARAAAATGACAACAAGTACACCGATTTCCTCAATGCAGCGGTGYACTGCTCCCTAAATTTTAGAAAAAAAATTAGCCCGACCCTTTGAAAGGGAAAATTGGCCAGGCGCACCCGCTGCACGAGCACGTGACCGACGCGTCGGGACGACCTGATCTGCGCGGTTCAACTTGAACGCAACGGCCACAATAGCCCCTTGCTCATCATCCTCGACGATGGCGACGACGCCAAAGAAGGGCGTCCACTGGAACTTTGACGACATCTCGTTCTCAGAACTCAGCTCCCCCTCTGGCTCTTCTACAGACTCGTTTGTCTCCACGTCGTCATTCGAATACGCCAATGCCCAGCTCATCGCCCATGGATTCGTCCAGGCACCAGGGCTATGCTTGGAAGGTATCTCAGCAAAGGACTCTGAGAATGTGGTCAAATGTCTTCTGAACTTGTTGGGTCAACGTGTGGTACGTGTTGGCTTGTGGGCCAATTCAAGAAATGGCCTCATGTTAGTTTACAGGAAGACATGGCTCGGACAGAGGAACTCTCGACTAAATTGCGGACAATGACATACGACCATGAGCGACTTACATCAATGCACAGAACAGCGGTCGAGAAAGCAGCAAACGCCGAACGAGAGGCAAACTTGCACAAGTCCAGGTTGAAGTAAGTGAACTGCTCCGTTTGTCCTCAAACCTTTTCTAAAAGTGCTACAGCGCTACGCTTCGAACCCTGCACACCACAGAGAATGCCCATAAGCAGACTACAGCAGAGCTACAGCGGACAAGGACGTCACTACAGGCTATCAGATCAACTCACCAAGCCGAATTGAAGAAGCGCGAGAAGGAAATCGAACGGCTCACTGAGAAATGGCAAAAGATAGCTGAACTTCAAACCAAACTCGCCGCTATCCCAAGCGGGATCCAATGCGCGAATGTCGACGTTGTGGAAGGCCGTGGATTCGCACACTCCCAAAGTTACCTCGACGTCGCGTTGGAAGAAGCCGAGAAAGCAAGAACCGCTCTCTTGGAGGATAACAGCTACCTCAAGGCCTTGGCACTCAAGGCTGTCAACGCGATTCAGAGAATCATCTACCAGACAAATGGTCTGCTATCAACAAACGAGGAGCAGGTGATTTAAGACCAATCTCTTCCCTGCCTATCCTTTTCGCTGACAGTCTTGCAGCTGATGCCGTATACCGTCTCAACGTTGTTCCCGATGGCACCCAAGTCACATCCAGCTGACACCCTGAACTCTTTGTTGAATGGCTTACGCGATAGTCTGGAAACCGTTACGGAGCGTTTGGCGAACCCTCCCCAAGCGAGTACCACACCGGAGCCCAACGCAAACGCCAAGGCGATGAACGCCGAAATTGCGCGACTTCAGAAGATCATTGAGAATCTCCAAACTGAACTCGGTTAGACCCCTTTCCTCTCTCACTTCGGAAGACTTGGTCGCTCACCCTGCCCTCTTTCTAGACCGATGCCACAACCAGCTGGAAACGCAGGCCGAGGAAATTCAAACCATGTTCGAGCAGTTTGCCGAGCAGCAGCGAACTTCTGCCAAAGAGTTTGAGGAAGTCAGCGTGGAGCTGATGAGTGCACCTCTGCATGACGAAGAGAAGGAGCGTCTGGAGCGGATTCAGCAGGAACTAGATCAAGAACGGCAAAAATTCACCCAGGCTGCGATCAAGTTTGGCAAGGAGAAATCTGCACTGGAGGTTAGTCTCCCAAACTCTGTTATTGTCTGATGGCGATGAATCCTTTTTTCTTCGTAGGCCGAACGCGTTAAATTCCTCGAAGAGAAACGCGCTTGGGAGATGGAGAAGATGTTGGATGACATGCCTCCTTCGCCCGAGCCCGAGCCACCCGCACCCGTAAAGCAAATGAAATCGTATAAACAATCTCCACGCAAAGGCGCCTTCAAATCTCCGAAGAAGTCCTCACCCAAAAAATCTTCCGCAAAAACCAAGGCCAGCAGTAGCTATGCACGCCAGTCACGGATTTCGCTTGGGTCGCCAAAGAAAATCATCCCTGCAGGAGAGACTGAGATTCTACCCCCAATGCCATCGTTAACTTTCTCGATGATGGGATCCCTCGCGCCGCCTACGTCTCTATTGTCGACAACGTTTGTGCTGCCTCCACCATCTCCTCATGCATCACTCCCGCCAGGACCTGCCCTTCCACCTCCAATCAGGCTCTCCCCGCCTGAGTGGATCAAAACCAAGTCCTCTTCTGCTGAATCGTCATCGTCTGGGCAGCCTCTAGCAGAAGCTGAATTTGAGTCAGAACCTGACCTTCTAACGCCTCCACCACCTACGAAGCAACCTTTCCCCGTGGCTAAACCGTTTGCTCAGCGGATGGTTCACGCGTATTCACCTGCGAAACCTAGTCCGCTCAGTCGGATTCTTCTGTTATCCCAGTCGCCTGTTGGTGGTGAGGGTTTGAGCGCGGTCGAGGAGTCGCAGGAGGAGCGGAGTGGGGACCTATCTGCTGACTTTGATGACGGCGGGTTCGCTCCTCTGCCTGCACCTGCACCCGTGGAGGCTCCTCAGATGTCGCTTGCACAAGAGCTGGGAGTGAGCGAGTCGCCGCCCGATACGCCACTGCAGGAGAGGAATGCGGTTGGATCCGGTGGTGCGAGTTCGAAGTCGGTTGTGGGTGGTCCGATTAAAGGCAGAGTTCTCTTCCCTGAAGCCAAGTCAAGGAAACCGTCTACGACTGCTGCGAAGACGACCGCAGCCGGAGGAGCCGCCAAAGCTAAAGTTGGTGTTAGCAAACCGGCCAAAGCTGGTAGCTCTACCGTGTCGAGGGAGAAGACAGGTGCGGGAACATCGAAACCTCCGGCAAGAGGTGTTGTTGGGGAGAAGGAGAACGACGGCACTGGAAGTGGTAGGACGTTGAAAGTCAATGCGAAACCGCCGAGCGGGAAGGTGTCTCCTGTCTTCAAACCTCCAGCGACAACCTCGACGGGGGTTAAGAAGAAGGGACCTTCGCCGACGACGTCGACTGCCGTACCAGGCAAAGCTTCCTCTGCGGCCACAACGACGAAGGCTACATCGTCGAAATCTGATACGGGGACTGCTGTGAAACCAAGCGGGAGACCACCGTCGGCTCAGGGAGCTCGGCCTACGACAGGTGGGCCGAGGAGGGTGCCCGTGAACAGTGCAGAGGCTGCGCCGGTCAAGAGTCGGCGTGGTTGAGAATATCGTTCAGTTCTCAGATGTTGTAACTTATTGAAATTATGTTTTCGTATGGCATTCCATTCTACTACATGCATTTTTATGGCCGAGCTTTCCTTCATCTTTCGCTTTCTTGGATCCCCTTTACTTTATACCATGTGTACAATAAATTGTCTGTCGTTTTTCTTCGATCATTTGCCATCTTTTCTAGCTTTCTGCACATTGTATATTATTCAGTAGAGTTGTTTGGATATCCATTGCATTCGGTGGGATCGCTAATCACTGTTTGAACGTCTATCAAGGTTCGGTTTGTCGCATTTTCCACCTCTTGACGAGCCACTGGTGAATCAGCTGCGCTGCGGCGGCAGGAGAGGCAAGTCTGAATGCATCAATGGGGTAGTGGTAACCTGGGTCGTTGCCATTGGAGGTTGTCCAATCTCGACCCGCCGGGGGTTCGATTCCCTCTTGATGCACTGATACTTTTTTGTCACATTCTTGGCCTTCGATCTAGGAAGCTGCGATGTTTCTATCGGTCTGCTGTTCATTGAAGAAGGACCCAAGTCATCGCAATCACATCTGAATTTAAATACTGCTAATCCAGCTACGTATTCCAAGAGCTCATGCTAAGATTGCACAGGGTTTATAAAGCCATTTAGATACGTCCCAAGATGCTTGACTCCCTCCTCGTTGAACGGTGCGACTGTGCCGACATAGCCGTCCGGTCGAACAAGAACCACAGCTCCAGCGGACTGGTCAATACCATAGTTGGTGTACCCATCCCCTCCTTGCTTCCCTTTCGTATCCAGGTCATCGACCAACACGCTTCGAAAACGAAGAAAACACCGGTCAGCCCGAGAAGGAGGCCCGGTGCAAGCTATAACAAACAATCTGGTACTCACCTAGACCAATGTGACCTCAGGAATGCCGGCAATTCGAGGTAAGCGCCGTCGACTTTCCTCAAGGTTGGACCAGCGATCGAAATAACTCGGAACACTTCAGAGGGAGTATTATTCCGCGAAAAGGTAGTGATGACCCTTTCTAATTCGTTGCACAATTCCTGAAGTTTCTCCTTCGTGGCGAAATCGATGTCTCCCGTGAAGACAAGGAGACTGAGTCGTGTGTCCGCCGGAAGCATATCTTGAATTTCAATAGGTCGTCCGTCTGCTGCCCTGATAAACACCTGTGGAATCATCCTTTGACCGATCGGTAGGTGTTGAGCTACATTTTGGNTATTCAGAGCTCGTGATAGTTGAGGCTCCGTAGTGAATCCCGACGTTGGAGGAGAAGCCGCCGAATGTTTGGAAGTGTCTAGAAAAGTCGACGTGTGAGAGTTTTAATCGCTGCAAGAAAGTATGCAAACAGTCGTTATGCTAACCTGAGAAACTCTTCGTGCGTCACTCCGTCCTGGTTTTCCTCCGTCCTGGGTTTCCCAGTGAAGAGTTTGGCCCAAACCTTGTCAAAAGCGATTAAATCTTGGGCAAACTTCCTCCTCTCAGATTCGTACTGTAGTGTGGCGGTATACAGTCAGTCCGAGCCGGTCAAGCAACTATGTTTGAACAACATTCCACCCACTGTTTTCAAGAGTTGTAGTCCAGCCCACCCACGAAGGACATCAGTGAAAACTCGGGCTGCAGATATGGCATGTCAGCTCAAGATCTGGTCGCTCTCAAGATCTTGACGTTTACCCATACCAGAGCGAGCGACCAGATCAGGTCGCTGGGCCGCGTCTGGAGATGGCACTGGCGGACCTGGTACATGTCTATCTGGGGGTGACGGATCTGGAAGCGTTACCAGATTAGGACAATTGCTCGGGCCTGAGCTTTCCAGCAGCTGTGGTGTAGTTGAAAATGCTCATTTGACCCACGAGAGGAGGATATCGAGAGACAAACATTCATTTTTTAAACAGGACAATTTAATTACATCCACAACACTACACAAGGGGGACAAAGGGCGAGGGAGCATAGCACAAGNAACAACCATCAAAAGGGGGCCTGAACGCGCATATAAGTGTACATAGACCCCCCGCTAGCACGTAGGACGTACCTGATCCTATCCAAATCAACTCGCCCACACGTGGTAGACGGTGCCACCCACAAGCTTCCTCCACCCTACCCTCACGCCCTGTCGTGGCCATGGGAGAACCGAACTCATGTGGATCCGCCTTGCCAGAGGAGTTATGCGATGGTCAGGAGAGGATGAGCGAGCGCTCATGAACGCGCGGACAGCGCGATTGCGCGCAAGCAGGGGAGAAGCTGGGGGAAGGGAAGAAAGAAATCGAGAGGAGAAGATTCGCGACGCGCCGGATTAAGTATCGTGACAAAAGCGTGATGTGACGTCACGCGGCACCCCGCGGCGCGTTGGCCAATGTCCCGCCCAGTTGCTGTTCGCTATGACTCTACGGTGCTTCCTTGCCAGTGAAATTGGATGCACAATGGTATATAGCTTGCTCAGCCACCTTCTTGCTATAAGTCTAAAGAAATTCAAATCTATGCCATATATATGCTATCTAATTCCCCGAGCTTTGGCAGAAGGCAAAATGAATCCATATGGTGATTCGTCCCTGGGCGGGTACATTATCACTATATCTCTACTCATCCTGGTAGCGGCGCCCAGCTAGACCTTAATGCGCAGATATGACGATGGCTACCTTGATGGCGTGCAGGTCGGACGGCGCCTGCTCAGGTCCGACATGCAAACTTGGGGAGCGTCAGATAGGCACACATCAGACTTGCAGCAGCGGGTCTGGGTACAATCAGATTGCCATGCGGCCTATCTGACCACCAGCAGATAGCTGCACCCTTATCAGGTGGACGGAGGAATTGATAACTGCCTATCTGGGATCTATTTAATTGGTGCTTCGCTGTCACCCTGGCGCGCGGCGGATCTGGTCAGCGTCTGGATGACGTCATCGGAGCAGGATGCCGCCATCCTCTCGTTTGCGAGACAAGGGCACGACAAGACTGACTTGGGCAGCCCAGCCTTCCACCACTCAGCTCCGATGATATCAGAAACAGATCTTGAGCTTACATGGCAGGTCTTGTGAGCGAGATTTTGCTGATGGACGTGGATGATTTTCCAAGAGAGATTATGCGAGTCTCCCATGCTCGCGTTCATCCCTTGACCTAGCGAGCAGATGATCAGTCATTTGTGTTCTTCGACAAGCCAAATACTAACCTGCTTTGGGAGAATGCGTATGGCAGGCATCTCCAACAATGAAGACTCTTTCTTGAGCAGAGTACGATGATGCAACTCTTTGTCCAACTTGAACAGATATCCCAGTCACTTCCAGGCGGGAGAAGGGGTTGCGAATATGCATTACCTGAATACACGGTCCACCATTCGCACTCACCAACCTGCTTGACTCTAAACGGCTTCATCATCTCCTGCGCCACAGCGAGCAGCTTCTCAGGACTCGCAGCCGTCTTATCTACTCTCCCATTACAGGTTGTACTGAGCCCCATATTCGTCCCATNCAGCTGGATATAGATCCTATCCTTGTCATCTTCCCGGGGGATAATGAAACAGGTTCCGGTGTTCGAGTTGATGATAGATTTGGCTCTGATATCAGGGAAGTCGGTTTCCAGGCGGACATCGATAACTCCCCATACGGAGTCGGTTTGTTCACCTTCCATTGATATGCCTAGGGATTTTCGGACCCATGAATGGGCACCTGTAGGGGCGCCCTCCATCTGAGTATGTTACAAGTCTTTTAATTTGAGTGCGCTCTCACCGTCAGCTCCGATGACGAATTTGGCCTGTACAGTCTCGAAGCTGTCGTCTGCATCCAGGTGCTGGAGAACCACCTTCTTTATGAGTGAGTAAAGCAACCACGACCACGAATGAAATTGGAGGGACGAAACTGACCTTCACAGCGTAGCTTCCTGGATCAGCAACCTTTGCCTGATCGTCCGTCAGCTGAATCACAGTTGGGACCGTGGATCGCTCGACTTTGACGCCAAACTGCTCCATGGAATCCAACAAGATCTTTTCAATACGGCCTTGATGGAGAGTGACCTTTCAAAGGAATTAACGCTGCATAAAGCTCTGATAAAATCCCATAAAAGCAGTCCTTACTTCGAACGGATATCGAGCGGAAGGTGCAGTAATATCTGGGACGCGCTGAGTGAGCTTAAATTTCGCTCGATAATCAGCACTTGTTATAGGAAATGGAAGTTGGGGGAGGTTTCAAAGCACCTTTACACCTGCTCCATTCAGATCTGGGTTATAAAAGGCCTTTTGTGCAGAATTTTCGAACCCACATTAGTCTAGATTAGAAGGGAAGGACACGTTCTTACCGCCATATACATATGATTTCCCTCCCTAATAAGGCGTTCTGCAAGGCCGTAGCTCTGTCCAAGACATGGTACGAGATCACCCCGATAAAACTCTAGGCAGCCATACCTGAAAGATTTCAATTGTCCGAGGTTGGATCCCATCTGCATGTCCAGCATTCACCGCTGTGGCCCTAAAACGAACTTATCAGTAATTTGGTTTAGCAATGCAGTAAGTAAGCTGATCACCTTACCTTTTCTCGATGACCCGAACATTGATCCCAGCGCGAGCGAGCGCATTGGCAGCCATAAGCCCAGCCGGACCCGCCCCTACAATCAGCACATCAACATAAGACTCCTTCATCACTGTGGTACGGCAGACGGTGGGCGCTAAAAGGCTCAAGCTAGTGCAGAGCTCAGGGGTCAAGATGAAGATCGGATTCCAATCACCACACCTTCAACACATCTTATATATGGATATTTTGACTAGTACGCTGGACGGAGGTAACGCCTTTCCGAGTCGGTATAAACACTGCAGCGAACTCTTCTGTAGACAAGTACCGTGAGTGCACATACTCAATATGGGAAGGGATCCTCCATGGTATATGTTTCATGTCGTACCCGATTGGCTAAGCTCATTAAAAAAGCTGAGAACGTCAAGCACGTTAAAGGCAAACATCCGAACGAGGTGGGTATCAATGTTCCAATTATGGACCATAATGCGTTGTGGGTGCCGAAAATCACGAACGGATGACGCCGGCAGAAGTGATGGAAAACGCTTGCCCYAGTAGAGCTATAAAAGCGGTCAGTAACAGTGGMGCGATGGGTGGTGMMCAGAACGACATACTAAAACAATCCATTTGAGTAGAACTGCCAGAAATGCCATAGCGAGAATGTCCACCATCCACTTCCAGTTGCCACTTGCCGTTACCATAGGGTAGAAAAAAAACTNAAGCAACAGTATGCCTCCAGTGACGCTGAGAAGGGGAAATAAGCGATCTGCGCCACTAGCTCCCGACGCCGCTGGAGCAGTGCTGGACGGGCCACCGATACTGGTGTTGGTAGGCCCAGCCACATGGTACGGATGTGTTCCCTCTTTAACCCAAAACTCCACCAAGGCCAGAGGCGTATCACCCGTACCCCCGTTGAAGGTCAACTCTAGCGTGTGCTCCTCGTTCGAGAGATCAAAAAGTTTGACCACTCGGCGATAGAAATCGGAGGCACCACCACCGTTTTGGATGGAGAAACTCCCTCCGCGTCCGTCGATGGAGTACGAGGCCCGGATTGGATTTTGTGGCGCTGTGTTGGGATAAGCTGCCACTACGGTGATCTCGTTGCCTACAATAAAATTTTTACAGTGAGTTTACAATGGTAACGAGAAGGAGGAACGAGGAAATGCTCACCGAAAAACCTGAGTGTAGCCGTACTCCCTGTAACATTCGTCGATCTCCCAACAACCTGCCCACCCTGCGAATACGGCTCCCAAACTCCTTCGCTATACGTCACATTCACATCATCATACCGCGCAAGCCTAACCTCGTCCTGCACAAGGACACCTGGGTCATATTGGATTTCGTCCAACCAAAACAACCTTGCGTTAGACTTGACTTTGACTTCGATCGTATGTTGACCAGTGGGGAGGTCTGGAAAATCACACACGACCCAGGGGTTGACGACGTATAGAGAGCGGAGAGGCTTGGAGGAGGTGGTACCGTTGAGGATACAATCCCAGTCTGGTTCAGTAGTCCCGTTTATCGTGGTACCCTGAGCGTCAGTGGCAAATACGGGTTGGCTCGAGTTGGCGCCGACAATACGCGCTGCATTGCCTATATGCCACCGTAGTGAATGTGAATCCAGGTCAATGAGGTGGGAAGTAAGGAGCTGACCTGTGAACCGAAAGGTTTGGGATCCTTGAGTGCGTGTTCCTATGAGTGAGCCTTCGTAGGCTAGTGGTGCGTTCGCGTGAAACCAGACCCCTGCGTAAAAGATTCGAGAGTCCGAATTGTCGACTTTGACCCAGCGGCTCGGAGAAGATATCGATGTCATCGAGGTCCTACGGTGTTTCGATCGGCAGCCAGACGTGATGGAAGGGGGTTTGGACGACTGGCATTGCTTCTCATCAAAGGAAAGGATCTAACGCCCTGTTCAATCATTGCGCAGCACGGTCGGTCTCTGTACAGATGCAAACTTCCCATACTTCCCTGGAATTGATCCATCGGCCTCCGATTCATCTGTGCGGAATTTAATCGCATTTAAGCAGCGAAAAGCTTCCAACCTGGGCCCTCTATATGTTTGGTTAAAAGAAGGAAACACTATCGATATCATCGAGAACTTCTCACCAAAATCATGGCAGCCAGGTCTCGGGCCTCGAAGATGTTACCAAGTTTCGATCTCGCCAGTCTTGTCCTACGATTTTCCCCAATTCCGGCCCTCGACACGCTTAAAGTTATATCAATTCTTGCTATTCTAGTCAGACGATCTGGGACTGCCAGCGGCGATTTTGCAGCCACGGTCTTGATGGTCTGGGTGCATCCTGGGGCTCGAAGAAGGGAGGTGCCTACGCAGGCCTTTGCGATTGTATCGGCGGATTGAGGGTCAAAACGGTGGCTTAGTGTTGATCGTAATGGCACGAAACGGATGTTCTGAACACCGTGAAGTGGAAGTGACGAGATCATACTTTCTAAAGAATTAATTTGGAAATAATGCACAGCCTTCGGAGGCTAGTGTCAATGGTCGTGACCTTCAAATATGCGTACATGGCGGCTTTTTACAAAATTCCACTCCTTGACACCCCTTACAATTTCCCTTGCAGCTTGAACTTGAGATGTTGGGAAGCACGAAAGGTAGTAGGCTCTGCGGCAAGGCGGCCATCTTCAGTCCACCCCTCTACGTCTAATTCAAAGCTGGTTTCAGTCTCTCTCCTTCTGAGACCTCTTACACAACTCAACTTCAGGTTGCCCAAGGTCCGGACATCCCGGTTGGTTGATGTCTGAATTCACTCAGTGTGGGTCAAGGCTACGATATCGATTCTAGTGCACGATTATTCTGGTGTTTATTCTGGGGATGATTCTGACATCAAATCGACTCAGAATCGGGTTTCGGTTTGACTCCCCCGATTCTGTCCTGTGATTCTAGCACGATTTTCAGAGTGTCAAGTGCATGCGCAGAATCAGAATCCGATTCTCGAGGCGAAGCAACTCGGAGCCGCTTCCCCGCGCATGTCGACTCTGGCTTTTCCACGATTCACATCTTCTTCTGGGCGATGGCTTTGGAGGACGAAGATCCATAATAATTCTATGCATCAATGGAGTAATGATAACCTGGGTCGTTTCCATTGAGCTTTCGAGCTCGGACAGCCTAGTTTCGACCCGCCGTCAGCCGGAGTTCGATTTCCACTTGATGCAGGCCTGTGTTTTGCCAACCTTCTTCTCGGAAGGCTCAGTAACGCCATCGTTCGCTGTTCAGTCAAATTTTCGGGCTATTATACAATGTAATAGAAACAAAGATCTAACATAGCGGTTTCAAGAATATTTCCGTCTCGAAAGCACCAACGCTGACCTCCGAACCCTGTTAATACCCTCCCAGTCGCGCTTCGGATCTTCTAGAATGTCCTCGAAACCATGCCCGTAGATACCCAGGTTTTGATACGTCTGATAACTTCGTAACCTGGGACAGCAACTACGGGTGACATGCACTAGAACCTTTTGTGGATCGAGGCCCTGGAGTCGTGAGTCGGATACTTCAATGTTCCAGCCCCCGCTGTATATGTCAAAATTGTCCTGTTAAAGTGAATTAGGTACACGTCCGATTCGAACGTGTGTCCGAAGAGTCCGAAGAATATTGTAGTCCACATCGGGATATTCTGCTGACAACATACTGCCGCCCGCAGACTAGACCGGCGAATCTGAAGCGGTGCGTCTGTCTGGGGTGCGAACATTCAAGTTAACCATGAGGGGAAAGCATGCCTTCCTTCTAATTGGACCCCTGAGGTTCCTCGCGAGTCATAGCTACCCTCGGCCATAGCATAGGCCTCCAAGATCATGCCGCATGCTGGCCACCAGGCAACGACTTTCGACCTCGGAGAGTAATTATGTAACGAAGAAGGGAAATCTCAAACGGCCAGTACTACGCTCGTTATGGGTTGGCGTGAGCTGCCGCGTGTGCTTCTTTTATATTTGATCACTGTACGAGGGGCTGTCGTCTGACTTCAAAGTTCAGTCGAAATAGGGCCGTGGACTGTGAAAGCTCGACCGACAACCACGAGGTGCTGTTGCTCGGCATCGCAAACACTGCTATGTCAAGCTGCGGCGCCTAGCGGGATGCCTGCCACAGAGGCTGTAGTGAGGGAACAAACTGAGTTTATACTTACGTACTGAAGAGCAATGCTCAGAACAAGAGCCACTGCCTCGTTCAGAGTAGAATATGATAAGCGCCAAGGCGCTTATAGCAACTGTACGCTTCATGGCGACGTTTGCAATTGATGAAATTATCCTTGATATCTCTTCATCTCTCCTCATTTATTTATTACATTAGATGGCTTTTAAAAAGCGAATCTTGAGCAAACATCCGGGCTTAGAATTGTTCAAGTGGTTGTTCCCCAATCTTCGCTGATATGTTGGTCATTTTTGAATAGCGTGGGAACGGGCCTATCATACCGGACGATAGTGAGCCAATCAAAGTGGAGTTGTATAGACTTCAAGCGGGAAGGGCAAAGAAAAACAAAAGGATGGACCTAGTGCCTCGTGTATTAAAAGGTACGGACTAAATGCCGCGTGTACGAAGTTGACGTGGGTATACACTAGGTTTGCTTCTCCGATGAAGGAAAGAGTTGCACACTCTGCTGAGACCCTGTTATAGACGGAGTTTGTGGCAGCCCAACGGGCCAGAGCTTGTATAAAATCATAATATCATACAAAGTATCATCTCCGAGTCCAGCTGCGGTCTCAGCTCTACTGCATTGCAATCAACAGCAACTCCATCCCGAGATTCCGGTGCACTTGATTTGCCTTCCACAGTGACGCTCACCGACATGACAGCGGCGGACAAGTATCTATCGCGCTCGCTTCTTCGGAAGCGAGAGAAGATTCTGAAGGAGAAAAAAGGCGAGGGTTTGTGCGGCTTCCTCAAGGATATCAAGGATGCGAAGTTGGGCGAGGTGAGTCAATTCGTCCCAGATATTTCCAGTGAAAATGACACCTTTTTGTGTCGTGAACAGGGGGAGTTGCAGCGGGAGCTTGACAGCCTGAATGGCGCCTTAAGATGCCAGCTGTCGTCTTGTTTTGGATGTCAGGCCAATCTTAATCCCATCTGCAAGCCGATGAACGACGCAGTAATCGTAATGCTCTTGGTCTCTCTCGAAGAATTGGCTCGTCTTAGAACCGAAGATCAGAAGCTTACCCTGGACGCAATCGAGTCAACCTTCAATAACAATCCGTTCCTGGAGCATGTTCGCGACAGAGACGTGGACTCAACGAACCAACCGCTCATCATCGAACACAGTGATTCGTTCTTAAAACTCTTCGACAGCGATGGTAGCAAGGAGAAGGGACGCCCCAGTTCTAGCAATATTGTAGGTCTATTCTAATGCGCGCTATATCTATTGCTTACACCAAATCTACTTCGTCTTTCCAGGTTAGTGATTGGTTTGGCGACCTCATCGGGAACGATGAAGCCATCCGCAGGGTTACAGAAAATTCTATTGAGAAAATTCGGATGATCATCGGCGGAACTGGTTCAAGTGCGGATTCGAGCTGGGAGGAGCCGTTCCTTGACGTTGGCGTATTGCGTTTCCCGGATTTTGAGAACCCTTACATTCAGGTAAATCTTTCGAGCTCATCCCTGGGGACGAATAGACAGACTCTGGACAAATTGACAGGTCTATTATATCCAATTCACTGCTTGGGCTGAGTGCCGCAAGCCCCATGTGTTAGGTAGGAAGACCCGCCGTAGCGGCGTCAAGGGGGGTGCGTTGCTTTTGGTCTTTGAAATTCAGTGAAGAATTCATTTTCTCTGAGCAGAATACCATTTGCGCGAGTACAAGCCGGGCGAAAAGCTCATTGAAGGACTGAGAGAGGAGATGATAAAGGTCGCAGTTAAGGAGGCGGAAAGGCTAATCCAAGACCTTGAGAAGACGCCAGCCCCTTAATCTCAGTCCTGTCCGACCCCGATGCATGCTACTGGGGGGGTAGAGCTAGGCTCCTGGACGAGGATGCCACTAGGATGCCCGTTTCGACAGGGAGACTTATACACTAGGGTTATCATAAGCACCAAGTAATGCATAATTAAACTATCCAGATCGGAACGCTCTACGATTCTTCCCGACCAAATACCAAACTTGTAACGGAAGCGTTTTTCATAACAGACTCCTTGTCCCACGGCAAACTCTCCTTAAACCTAAACAAGCTTAGCTTGGTGCGCCTTCGGCGCACGGTGGGGGCTTCGCAAACATGATTATGATCTATACACAATATTCTGTTTGCACACTTCATTACAGATGGACTTATGTGAGCTGAGACCAAAATTAAATAACTCTTGAAACCTGCTTTGCTACAGCACCCACTACTCTTCAAATGAAGGACACATGTACTGGTGACATCCCGTATGTTTTCTTTTCAATCAAATTTTTTTGGTCCTGTATATTGTATTTACACCTATGGTGTGCTCATGCCTGGGCTCACACTTGAAACTAAAGTTCTCAACAGAAA